>CP097511.1:17647747-17769633 GCA_023547065.1 Musa troglodytarum | reverse complement strand
TAAATATATATGTGTATGACATGTCATATCATGAGACCGAACCTAAAACCCCTCCTATGATAATATTAAGTCGGTAAGCGTGAGACAATAAGATTGACCCACGTGGCCTTCCATCGTTATAGGCAAGAACCGATTCTTGACGTAGGCTGAGTTGGTCGAGTCCCTCGAGGCTCACCTATTTCATGTCTCGCTATCTTATCTATGACATTGAGATGTCACCGATGACCTGAGGACATTGTATGCTTGGTCGAGCCCATCGAGGGCATATCATCGAATTAAACTTATCTTGTAACGATGGTGATGACTTAACTAGACATCATGGTTAGTCGAGTCCCTCGAGGCCATGGTGGTTTGGAGGCCAAATATGATTGGAATCATAAGGAGTTGTGATTGGCAAGAGTTGCCTACCTTTTGGGCTTAGTGTGATTGGTCGAGTCCCTCGAGATTACACTAAGACATCGATTGGATCTCGATCCCCACTATAAGTCCGCCGGAGACTTCCGTTTCATGTGTTGAGGGTGTCCTGTGACTCACTAGAAAAATTAGTAGAAGCATATCAAGATAGAAGTCCATATCTTGATTGTTTATTTTTTTATGCAATCTACGTGTTATTTACTAACACTATATCTCTTGTTTATCAAAAATATGTCACCATCAGACTCTCTATGTGGCATTCTTGATGCCAATTGCCTCATTGGTCCAAATTATATAGATTAGCTCTGCAACCTGAGCATAGTTCTCACAGTGGAGAAAATCATATGTCTTGGATAAGGTCATACCCCAACCTGAGGCAGAAGCTCCTCAAGAAGAGTTTGCCCAATATGCAAAATATATAAATGATTCCACTCTCGCTCAGTGTTACATGTTAGCCTCTATGACTTCTGAGTTACAGAAACAATATGAAAACATAGATACTCGATCCATACTCTTACATCTCCATAAACTATTTAAGGAACAAGGAAGAACTCAGCAATATGAGATATCCAAGAGTCTCTTCCGTACTATGATGATTGAGGGGACATCGGTTCAGAACCATGTCCTAAAAATGATAGAGTGGATTGAGAAACTCACAGGTCTAGGAATGGTCCTAGATGTTATCTTGTGCATTGATTTTATACTTCAGTTTCTACCATATTCTTTTTCTCAGTTCATCATAAATTTTAATATGAACAAACTTAAGGTGACTCTCTCTAAGCTCCTTAATATGTTGAGGAAGAGAGCACAATCAAGAAAGAGAAACTAGTTCTCTATGTTGGTAAGACCAAAAGAAAAAGAAGGCTAGGAAGACCCTTAAGAAGGGCAAGGGCAAACGGGGTAAGGCAAAGGTTGTCAAAATTGACCCAATAAAGGATAAAGGCCAAGATGGGTATTGGAAAAGGAACTGTAAGGTGTATCTTGCAAAAAAGGCGAAACAAAAGCTTGGAAAAACTTCAAGTACATTCATGATCAGTCTCCATGTGTCAGATTTCTGTGATAATACATGGGTATTAGATACGGATAGTGCTTATCACATCTGCAATTCGTTGCAAATTCTGGTAAGACCTAAGAGACTAGTAAAAGGCAAGATGGACCTCAAGATGGGCAATGGAACAAGAGTTGCTACTGTTGTTGTCGGCGAGGTCACTCTACATCTGCCTGATGGAGCTACTATTTGCATTAGATGCATGTTATTTTATTCCCTCTATTATCAAAAATGTTATTTTCATTTCATGTTTGACATTAAATGGTTATAAAGTATTTTTTGAGAACAATTATTATTCAATCAGTAAGGGTGATAAGATCATCACTAGAGGGACATTGCATAATGGTTTGTTTATGCTAAATACTACTTCATATATCATGAATATAAACATGTCCAAGAAGAAGAGAGATGAGGTGAACAGTACACACCTATGGCATTGTAGGCTAGGTCATATCCATGAGGGAAGGATTCGAAAGCTGTTGAAAGATGGATACTTAGATCCATTTGACTATGAGTCATATACAACTTGCGAGCCTTGCCTTCATGGAAAAATGACCAACTCTCCATTTAGTGAAACTAGAGAGAGAGCCATTGAGTTACTAGAACTCATACATAGTGATGTATGTGGTCCTATGTCAACTCAGGCCATATGTGGTTATTCTTACTTTATTACTTTCACTGATAATTTCTCTATGTATGGGCATGTGTACTTGATGAAGTATAAGTCCAAAACCTTTGAGAAATTCAGAGAGTATAAGAATGAAGTAGAGAACCAGACCAGAAAGAGTATTAAAACTCTTCGATCGGATCGAGAAGGTGGATACTTGAGTATGAAATTCACCCAATTCCTCAAGGTTCATGGGATTCTATCCCAATGGATACCTCCTTATACACCACAACTCAATGGTGTATCAAAAAGAAGGAATCACACACTATTAGATATGATGCGGTCCATGATGAGTTTTGTTGATCTACCCATCTCATTTTGGGGATATGTCAAAGAGACATGAGCTTACATTTTGAACAGAGTTCCATCTAGATCAGTAGTGTTTATACCATATGAGATATGGAGAGGAAGAAGCCCAATCTTAAGGTTGTTACAATTTGGGGCTGCTCTACCCACATTAAAAACGTGACTCCTATAAGTTGAAATCTAGGACGGAATGGTGTAAGTTCATGAGATATCTCAAGGAAACTTATGGTTATTATTTCTATCATCTCGAGGATCAAAAGGTCTTTGTTGCCAAGAGAGCAATGTTTCTTGAGAAGAAACACATTCTTAGCGGAGACAGTGGGAGCATGATAAAGTTGAGCAAGGTTGGAGAACCTAGCTCAGGCATCATTCTGAAGACCGAGTCTATTCGAGTACCTGACACACAAATTCTAACTTTGCGTAGGACTAGTAGAGTGTCACACCCTCCTGAGAGATATGTGGGATATATCAGTGGAGAGAACACTCAAGAGATTGATCCTCAAACATACGAGGAGACTATTATGAGCATAGACTCCAGGAAGTAGCAAGAAGTCATGAATTCTGAGATAGAATCCATGTACTCTAACAAGGTTTAGAACCTTGTTAATGCACTTGAGAGTATCGTACCCATCGGTTGCAAATGGATCTTCAAGAAGAAGATCGGGATAGATGGAAAGGTGGAGACCTATAAGACAAGGCTAGTGGCTAAAGGGTATCGTCAGAGGCAAGGTGATAACTATGACGAAACCTTCACACCCGTAGTTATGCTAAAATCCATTCGAATTCTATTGGCTATTGCAGCACATTATGACTATGAGATTTAGCAAATGGACGTGAAAACTGCATTCCTCAATGGCAACCTCGAAGAGGAAGTGTATATGATATAGCCTGAGGGGTTCATGTCCAAGCAGAGTCCAAATAAGGTGTGCAGATTGCTTAAGTCCATTTATGGACTAAAGCAAGCTTTCCGAAGTTGGAACATAAGGTTTGATGAGGCGATCAAATCTTATAACTTTGTTAAGAACGAAGATAAGTTTTGTGTATACATGAAGGTAAGAGGGAGCACTATTACCTTCTTGGTGTTATATATGGATGACATCCTAATCATTGGAAATGATGTAGGAATGCTCTCCATAGTAAAAGCTTGGCTATCTAGACACTTCTCCATGAAGGACTTAGGGGAAGCATCCTATATTTTGAGGATTTGGATCTATAGAGATAGATTCAAAAGAATGCTTGGCTTATCCCAATCTAGGTACATAGAATTTCTTGGAGTATATCCTCAAAAACTCCTGGAGAAATAGCAAACATGGATACGATACCCTATGTGATAGGATCTATCATATATGTTATGCTATGTACCAAGCCTGATATAGCATATACTTTGAGTGTCACGAGTAAATATCAAGCAGATCCAGGCTTAGAGCACTAGAAAGTAGTAAAGTGTATCTTTAAGTACTTGAGAAGGACTAAAGATCTTTTACTGATATATGGAGGAGGTAATTTCCAAATTAAGGGCTACACGGACTTAAGTTTCTAGTCCGATGTCGATGATAGTGCTAGTTATATGTGTCCTGTAAGCCAATCACATGAGTGATGACACTTTGTGATATGCACTTTTTCTCTTTGCTTATTATTAGGCGTTTTATCACTTTATCTTGTGTGTTGCATATATTGTGATGTCCTTGGATCTGTGCAATGAGAATCGGATCGTGATGAGATCACGATAATGAGACCAATTCACCTTTAAACACAGACCCTGAATTATCCTGGTCATAAGTTACTCAAGAAGGACATCGAGATAACCGGATAGACTGGTGTGCTATATACCCGTCCATATAATGGAGGTAGCTAGTCTCATAGCTACTCATGTGGGGACACTAAGGGTATAGTGCAGGTGCTCATTGGGGAATGAGTTCACTGATTGATCCACCTGCGGAATGCTGGATGGTTATTGATACCTCACGTTAGACAGTGATTCTGTAGTCCCAGTAGTGTATCTGGTCCTTAGACTTAAGACACCAAGGATGTCCAATATGAGTACTCCACTCTTTGATACCAGGCTTATAAGTTTGGAAAGTTCCAGATCTAGTACAGCCAATCATTGGGAGTGGTAGTCAACCTTACGAGGGCTATTGAGTGTCAATAGAGGATTATCCGCTCTCGGTATCATGAGAGGAATATCCTATGCATTCTTGCTCGAACAAATCCTTGGCCAAGGTTATTCGGATTGAGAGAGAAAGAGTTCTCCGGGAGAATCCGATAAGAGCAAGACTCGAGGAGAGACCGTATGGGCCTGATAGCACCATGCCCGGTATAGGGTCTCTGGGATATTAGATGGATGAGGGACTATAGATACATGGTAACTAAGGACAGATAGGTCCAAAGGATTAGATTCCCTTGTATCGTCTGGGGGTCGTGGCGTAGTGGCCTTGTACATCTGCAGTCGATGAGTTGGGTGAATTATTATGGAGATAATAATTCACTAAGTTAGAAGGAGTTCTAACAAGTATAACTCATAGCCAGCTCGATATTGGGCCTAGAGAGTCACACACATGGTAGGTGTTACGACGAGTAGAGGTTCGGATATGAGATATCCATTGAACCCCCTATCTTATTGGATATCCATTAAGCCCCTGAATTATTAGATCCTGAGATGAGATCCAATAATTGCTAATAAGAGATTAAGAGATCCACTAATCCAAGAGGTTTGGATAATTGGATGGAGATCCAATACCCAATAGGGCAAAAGATCCATTAGGGTTTTCAGGGGACCTCTATAAATAGGAGGGAACCAAAGCTCTATAGGCTGAGGGTTTTTTTGGTAGCCAAATCTTGTTCTCCTCTCCCCAAAGAGAGAGTTGCATTGTCACAACCCCTGCTGTGTGGATACCGCTAGAGAGGAAGACGCTTGACCTCCTTCATCCTCTCCCACAGATCTATAGGAATTTAGGGATATACGATCTCCCTAGGTATCTTCTTTTACACTCGCAGTTTTACGGATTTATTTTTAACTCACCGATCTTCGCACGATGACGGAAACTTTCGACGGGAAATCTGGGGTTTTGTTTTCTATTCTTCTGCTGCGCATGTGATGTCGCTCTCCTGAAGGATTTCCCAACGGTGGTATTAGAGATAGGTTGTTAAAGTGCGAAGGTGGATCTTAAACTACGTGTGTTGTGTTTTGGATCTACTTTTGATGCCAAAATCGTTGGCACAAAAAGAGGCGAGGAAGGGTAGCAGCTATTGCTGCCCTTGTTGTCTTTAAGTATGCGGCCAAGCCAAGATTGCTTGGGTTTCTTTTACCTGCGAAGCAATATTTGTCGGCAAGCGGTAGTTCAGCGGCATGACGGCTACTGCACCACGCGACCTAGCGCCCGCATACGGCGTGAGCTGTGGCGCGGCAACTGCGAGGAGCCGGCGCGGCCTGGCACCCATGGGCCCGTAGAGACACCGGCGTTGGGTGCTGCGGGCACCCGCGAGCAAGCAGAAGCCCGAGCGTTGGGCACTGCGCGACTAGGCGGCAGCGCTGCCGCCCTCCTGCGCGCAGGCGTCGGCCAGGCGGTGGCGCGGCCATAGGCCTGTAAGGGTGAGGATTAGGGTTTTAGGGCAAAGATAGTTTTGCGTTTTGTCTCTTTTGATAGAATTACTAAAATACCCCTTAAAATTTCAAAAATTTCAGATTATGTCCCTTTTGATAGAATTACCAAAATACCCTTTTGGTCGAATTATCAAAATACCCTAGGAATTCAAAAATTCCCTTTTTGTCCCTGATTTCAGAAAAATAAATATGTTAATTAAATAGTTTAATTAACTATTATTTTTATCTAGTAGTCCTACAAAATAACATATACATGTGATGTATGATGTGGACAGATGATCATGGACCTGTGATGTGATGTGTGTATATGTGATTATTATTATTAGGGCCTGTGAGCCTCTATTCTTTTCTCATTTATTATTAGGACTACGTGCCTATAATTATGTTGTAATTATATGAGGAGGTGCAGTGGTAGCATGACTCACGAAGCCGAGACGGACGATACGACACATGAAGATGCGTTGAGATGCCGACGGATCTGACGAAACGAGATGGACGATCACAGGGCATAGAGATGCGTCGAAGTACACATAGATCTTGATGTGAGTGATTGAGCCCGCTGGCTCGGGCCTGATCACATTAGGATGTGGTCCATGATCATCTAGTATGATTGCTCATGTGATGTGTGATTAGATATACACCTACTAGATATGTATATATATTTGCATATATATATATATATATATATTAAATATGTATGTGTGTGACACATTATGTTAGGAGACCAAATCAAAAATCCTCTCTATTAATAATATTAAGTCGGTAAACATGAGGCAATTAGATTGACCCACGTGGCCTTCCATCGTTATAGCTAGACCAGATTCCGATGCGAGGTTGAGTTGGTCGAGTCCCTCGAGACTCACCTATATCGCGTTTTGCTATCTTATCTACGACATAGAGATGTCACCGGTGACCTGAGGACATGGTATGCTTGGTCGAGTCTCTTGAGAGTATATCACCGAATCAGACTCATCTTGTAACGATTGTGATGACTTAACCAAACATCATGGTTGGTCAAGTTCCTCGAGGCCATGGTGGTTCGGAGGCCGAATAGGACAGGAATCACAAAGAATTGTGATTGGCAAGAGTTGCCTACCTTTACGGGCTTAACATGATTGGACGAGTCCCTCGAGGTTACGTTAAGACACTGATTGGATCCCGATCCCCACTAGAGATCCGCCAAGGGTCTCTGATTCACATACCGGAGGGTATTGTATGTCTCGCAAAAAATTAGTGGGAGTACATTAAGATAGAAGTCCTTAGCTTAATTGTTTAATTTTTACTAATTTTTACAAATTAGTGGGAGTACATTAATTTTTATTTATTTCTGCAACATCTTTAATTTCAGAAAAATATCGCTTTCAAATCCTTTACGTGGCATATTTGATGCCAACCGCCTCACTGGTCCAAATTATACGGATTGGCTTCACAACCTGAGAATCATTCTCACGGTGGAGAAAATCGCATATGTCCTTGATATAGTGATCCCTACGCCCGACAAAGGGGCAAGCGAGGATGAAATTGCTCGTTATGTGAAGTACTTAGATGATTCCACTCTTGCTCAGTGTTATATGTTGGTCTCTATGACTACTGAGTTAGAGAGACAGCATAAAAATATGGATGCTAATTCCATACTCCTACATCTTCACAAACTGTTTAAGGAATAGGGAAGAACACAACGATATAAGATATTAAAGAGTCTTTTTCGTGCCAGGATGACTGAGGGGACACCGGTTCAGAACCATGTCCTTAAGATGATTGAGTGGATCGAGAAACTCACAGGTCTATGAATGGTCTTAGAGGATAACTTGTGTGTGGATCTTGTGCTTCAGTCCCTACCATATTCCTTTTCTCAGTTCATAATAAATTTTAATATGAACAAACTTGAGGTGACCCTCCCAAAGCTCCTCAATATGTTGAGAGAAGCAGAGAGCACCATCAAAGAGAAATCGGTTCTCAATACTGGTGAGACTAAAAAGAAAAGGAAGGCTGAGAAGACCCTTAAGAAGGGCAAAGGTAAGGGCAAAATGGGTTAGGCAAAGGTTGCCAAGAAAGACCCAACAAAGGACAAGGCAGTGCTTCCCAACTGCGGCATAGATGGGCCTTTGGAAGAGGCTGCAAAGAGTACCTTACAGAAAGGGCGAAATAGAAGCTTAGAGAAGCTTCAGGTACATTCATGATTAATCTTCATTTGTCAGAATCTTATGATAATACATGGGTATTGGATACCGGGAGTGCTTATCATATTTGCAATTTGTTGCAGTTAGCGGGACCTAGGAGATTGAACAGAGGCGAGATGGACCTTAAGATGGGCAATGGCACAAAGGTTGTTGTAATGGCTATTGGCAATGTCACTTTACATCTGCCTGGTGGAGCTATTATTGCATTAGATGCATGCTATTATGTTCCTTCTATTATCAAAAATATTATTTCCATTTCATGTTTGACAGTTATTAGATATAAATTAGTTTTCGAGAATAATGGTTATTCAATAATATTAGGTGATCAGACCATCACGAGAGGAATATTGCATAATGATTTATTTATGCTAGATATAGCTCCACATATCATGAGTGTAAGTGAGTCTAAGAGGAAACAAGAAGAGGTGAACAATGCATATCTTTGGCATTGTAGGCTAGGTCACATCCATGAGAGAAGGATTCAAAAGTTACTAAAAGATGGATATCTAGATCTATTTGATTGTGAGTCATATGTGACATGTGAACCTTGCCTTTGGGAAAAGATGACTAATTCTCCATTTAGTGAAACTGGAGAGAGAGCCACTGAGTTACTAGAACTCATACATAGTGATGTATGCGGTCCCATGTCGACTCATGCCATAGGTGGTTACTCCTACTTCATTACTTTCACTGATGATTTCTCAAGATACGGACATGTGTACTTGATGAAGTACAAGTCTGAAGCTTTTAAGAAATTCAGAATATAAAAATGAAGTGGAGAACCAAATAGGAAAGTGTATTAAAACCTTTCGATCAGATCGAGGAGGTGAGTACTTGAGTACAGAGTTCACCTAGTTCCTCAAAGACTATGAGAACTTATCCCAATGGACACCTCCTTATATAACATAGCTTAATGGTGTATCAAAAAGGAGGAATCGCACACTGTTAAACATAGTGCGTTCTATGATGTGTTTCGTCGACCTACCCATCTCATTCTGGGGATATGACCTAGAGATCGCAGCTTACCTTCTGAACAGAATTCCAACCAAGTCAGTGATGTCTACTCCATATAAGATATGGAATGGGAAGATGTATGATCTTAAGATTGTTAAGATTTGGGGCTGCCCTGCCCACGTTAAGAGACATAACCTTGACAAGTTAGAATCTAGAATGGAATGGTGCAAGTTCGTGGGATACCCCAAGGAAACTTATGTGTATTATTTCTATCACCTTAAAGACCAAAAAGTTTTTGTAATCAAGAGAGCAGTGTTCCTTGAGAAGGAACACATTCTTGGTAGAGACAGTGGGAGTATGATAGAGTTGAACGAGGTTGGAGAACCTAGCTCAAGCACCATTCCAGAATCTGTTCAGATACCTAACACACAAGTTCTAACTTCACGTAGGTCCGATAGAGTATCCCATCCTCCTGAGAGATATGGTGAATATATTAGAAGAGAGGATGTTGAGGATATTGATCCTCAAACCTACGAGGAGGCTATTATGAGCATAGACTTCGGGAAATGGCAAGAAGCCATGAATTCAGAAATGGATTCTATGTACTCTAATAAGGTTTGGAACATAGTTAATGCACCCGAGAGTATTGTACCCATTGGTTGCAAGTGGATCTTCAAAAAGAAGATTGGAGTAGATAGAAAGGTAGAGACCTATAAAGCAAGGCTAGTGGCTAAGGGGTATCGTCAAAGGTAAGGTGTTGACTATGATGAAACTTTCTCACCTGTAGCCATGCTAAAATTCATTCGAATTCTATTGGCTATTGCAGCACACTATGATTATGAGATCTGGCAGATGAACGTCAAAACCGCATTCCTCAATGGTAACCTCGAGGAGGAGGTGTATATGATACAGCCTGAGGGATTCATGTCCAGGGATAACCCAGATAAGGTGTGCAGGTTGCTTAGGTCCATTTATGGATTGAAGCAAGCTTCCCGAAGTTGGAACATAAGATTTGATGAGGCGATCAGATCTTATGACTTCGTTAAGAATGAAGATGAGCCTTGTGTGTACAGGAAAGTAAGTGGGAGCACTATCACCTTTTTGGTATTATATATGGATGACATCCTGATCATTGGGAATGATGTAGGAATGCTCTCCACAGTAAAGACTTGGTTATCTAGGCACTTCTCTATGAAGGACTTAGGGGAAGCATCCTGCATATTGGGGATACAGATCTATAGAGATAGATCCAAGAGGATGCTTGGCTTGTCTAGTCAAGGTACATAGACACCATTGTCAAAAGGTTTGGCATGAAAAATTCCAAGAGGTCTCATACCAATGAGACATGGAATATCACTTTCTAGGAGTATGTCCCCAAAGACTCCTAAAGAAAGGGCACACATGGATATGACACCATATGCATCAGCGATATGATCTATCATGTATGCTATGCTATGTACCAGGCCTGATATAGCGCATGCTCTGAGTGTCACGGCGGATATCAGGCGAGATCCGGGCTTGGAGCAACGAAAGCGATAAAAGTATCCTTAAGTACTTGAGAAGGACTAAGGATCTTTTACTGGTATATGGAGGTGGTAGCATTAGGGTTGACGACTACACGGACTCGAGCTTCCAGTCCGATATCGATGATAGCAAGTTAATTCTGTGTTCACTCTGAATGGAGGAGCAATATGTTGGAAGAGTTTCAAGCAAGACACTACTGTTGACCCGACCACAGAGGCGAAATATATTACTGCGATAAAGACAACAAAGGAGGGAGTCTAGATGAAGAAGTTCATCATAGATCTAGAAGTCATCTTGAGCATCGAGGAGCTGATTCCCTTATATTGCAATAACTACGAGGTGATTACTTAAATAGGGGAACCCGGGGTCTCATCAGAAGTGTTCTGAGAAGGTTCTAGCTTATTAGAGAGATCGTGGCCCAAAAAGATGTAGTAGTGGAAAGAGTTCCATCCGAAGATAATATTGCAGATCCACTGACAAAGCCATAGACTCAGATTGTCTTTGAGCATCACAGAGGTCTGATGGGAATCAGATATGTTAGTAATTGGCTTTAGATCAAGTGGGAGATTGCTAGTCATATGTGCCCTGCAAGCCAATCACATGAGTGATGGCACTTGTGACTTGATATGCACTTTTTCTCTTTGCTTATTATTAGGTATTTTATCACTTTATCTTGCATGTTGCATATATTGTGATTTCCTTGGATCTGTGCAATGGGAATCAGATCGTGATGAGATCACGATAATGAGACCGATTCACCTTTAAATACAGACCTTGAATTATCTTGGTCATAGGTTACTTGAGAAGGACATCGAGATAACCGGATAGACTGGTGTGCTGTATACCCGTCCATATGATGGAAGTAGCTGATCTCATAGCTACTCATGTGGGGACACTAAAGGTATAGTGCAAGTGCTCATTGGGGAATGAATTCACTGATTGATCCACTTACGGAATGTTGGATGGTTATTGATACCTCACATCAGACAGTGATTCCGTAGTCCTAGTAGTGTATCTAGTCCTTAGACTTGAGACACCAAGGATGTCCTATATGAGTACTCCACTCTTTGATATCAGACTTATAGGTTTGGAAAGTTCCAGATCTAGTACAATCGGTCATTGGGAGTGGTAGCCAACCTTACGAGGGCTATTGAGTGTCGATATAGGATCATCCGCTCTCGGTATCATGAGAGAAATATCCTATGTGTTCTTGCTCGAATAAATTCTTGGCCAAGGTTATTCGGATTAAGAGAGAAAGAGTTCTCCGGGAGAATCCGACAAGAGCAAGACTCGAGGAAAGACCGTATGAGCTTTGTGACAGGTGCCCGATATAGGATCTTTGGGATATTAGATGGATGAGGGACTATAGATACATGGTAATTGAGGACAGATAGGTCCAAAGGATTAGATTCCCCTGTATCATCTGGGGGCCGCAGCATAGTGGCCTGGTACGTCCGCAATCGATGAATTAGGTGAATTATTATAGAGATAATAATTCACTAAGTCAGAAGAAGTTCTGACAAGTATGACTCACAACCAGCTCGATATTGGGCCTAGAGGGTCACACACATATGATAGGTGTTGCGACGAGTAGAGGTTCGGATATGAGATATCTGCTGAACCCCCTATCTTATTGGATATCCATTAAGCCCCTAAATTATTGGATCATGAGATGAGATCCAATAATTGCTAATAAGAGATTATTGGGTAGAGACCCACTAATCCAAGAGGCTTGGGTAATTGGATGGAGATCCAATATCCAATAGGGCAAAAGATCCATTAGGGTTTTCAGGAGGCCTCTATAAATAGGAGGGAACCAAAGCTCTATAGGCTGAGGGTTTTTTTTGGTAGCCACCTCCTATTCTCCTCTCCCTAGAGTGAGAGGTGCATCATCGCAATCCCTACCGTGTAGATACTGCTAGAGAGGAGAATGCTTGACCTCCTTCATCATCTCCCACAGATCTGTAGGAATTCAGGGATATATGATCTCCCTAGGTATCTTCTTTTACACTTGTAGTTTTGCGGATTTGTTTTTGACACACCGATCATCGCACGACGATGGAAACTTTCTATGAAAAATCTGGGGTTTTGTTTTTTGTTCTTTCGCTATGCATGTGATGTTGCTCCCCTGAAGGATTTCCCAACAGATAGCAAGTTAAATTCAGGGTACGTGTTCACCATGAATGGAGCAGTAGTAAGTTGGAAGAGTTCCAAGTGTGATGCTATTGTTGACTTGACCACAGAGGCGGAATACATTATTGTAGCAGAAGCAGCAAAAGAGAGTGTTTGGATGAAGAAGTTTATCATAGATTTAGGAATCGTATCAAGCAGCATGAAGTTAATTCCCATATAGGGTGACATAACGGGCGATCGATCAAGCTAGGGAACCCGAGTCTCATCAGAAGTGTTCTGAGAAGATTCCACTTGACTAGAGAGATCATGGCCCATGGAGATGTAGTAGTGGAAAGAGTTTCATCCGAAGATAACACTGTAGATCCACTGACAAAGCCATCGACTCAGATTGTATTTGAGCATCACAGAGGTCTGATGGAGATCAGACACGTAGGTGATTGGCTTTAGGTCAATTGGGAGATTATTAGTTATAGGTGCCCTACAAGCCAATCACGTGAGTGATAGCACTTGTGACACTGCGTCGATCTCTTTGCATATTATTACTAATATTTTCTCACATTATCTAGATGAATATTGTGATGTCCTTGAATTTGTGCAATGGGAACCGGATTATGATAAGATCAGGATAATGAGACCGATTCACCTTTAAACATAGATCCTAAATCATCCTGATCATAGGTTACTCGATGAGGACATCGAGATTACCAGATAGACTAGTGTGTTGTATACTCATCTATATGATGGAGACGACTGGTCTCATAGTCGCTTGTGTGGGGATACTAGAGGTACAGTGCAAATGCTCATTGGAGAATGAGTTCACTGATTGATCCGCTTGTGGAATACTAGATGGTTAATGATACCTAATGTCAGATAGTGATTCCATAGTCCCAGTAGTGTATCTAGTCCTTAGACTTGAGACACAAAATATGTCTTGTATGAGTACTCCATTCTTTAACATCAGACTTATAGGTTTGGAAAGCTCTAAATCTAGTACAATTGGTTCTCAAGAATAGTAGCCAACTTTACGAAGGCAATTGCGTGTCAATAGAGGATCATCTACTCTTGGTATCGCGAGAGGAATATCTCACATGTGCTCGCTCAGGCAAAATCCATGGCCAGGGTCGTTCGGATTGAGAGAAAATGAGTTCTATAAGAGAATCTGATTAGAGCAAGACTTGGACAGGATTCCGTATAGGCCTGACTTTACCATGCCCAATATATGATCTCTGGGATATTAGATGGATGAGAGACTATACATACATGATAACTGAGGATATACAGGTCTGATGGATTAGATCTCCCTATACCATCTGGGGACTATGGCGTAGTGGCTTGGTATGTCTATAGTCGATGAGTCGAGTAAATTATTATGGAAATAATAGTTCACTATATTAGAAGGAGTTCTGACAGGACCGACTCATGGCTAGCTCGGTATCAGGCCTAAAGGGTCACACAAATTAGATGGATGTTGCGACGAGTAGAGATGTGGATATAAGATATCTGTAGAGCCCTATTTTGGATCCTATAGATAAGATCCAATCGGATAATTAGATGAGATCAAATTGGATGATTGGATAGACATCCAATTGGATAGAGATCCAACTGGATAATTGGATAGAGATCCAATGTGAACAGGATAAAGATCCAACTGGATAATTGGATAGAGGTCCAATGTGAATAGGATCCGTTAAGAATAAGCTTCTAACACCTCTATAAATAGGAGGAACTATCTGGTTCATAGGCTAGAGCTCATGGAAGTTGCCCCTCCTATTCTTCTCTGCCTCCTCTCCTCTTCTTTGGCTCCGGTAGCCTTATGGTGCAGCGGAGAGGGAGATCCCATGGTAATCTGAGGAGCGTCATCGCTGCGTCCACTCTGTGGATTACCGCTAGAGAGGAGTACACTAGTGCTCATTTATCCTCTTCATCAAATCTAAAATTTTTAGGGATATATGATCTCCCCAAGTAACGCTTCTGACATGATATTATGGTTTTTCGGATTTACGATTTTGCACGTGCCAATCGTCGCATAAAGGCCAAGTATTTAACTATAAGAAATCTGGTCTTGTTTTTGTTTTTCACTGTGCATGAGATGCCGATTTATGGTTTCTCAACAAATTCCTTTTGTGTCAACTATCTAATCCTGATCGAGTAGACCTACGTGAATTAAAACATAATTATATAATCAAAACATAGTCAATTAGATTCATCATCAAAATTCGAGATTCAACAAGAATTTGTGTGCTCCTCTCTAGCGATGATCCACACGGTAGATGCAGTGACGATGCTCCTAAATAATTCATAGATCTATGCAATGTGAATTGGATCATGATGTGATCACGATAATGAGACCAATTCACCTTTAAACACAGACCCTAAATAATCCTGGTCATAGGTTACTCGAGAAGGACATCGAGATAACTAGACAAACTAGTGTACTGTATACCTATCCATATGATATAGGTGGTTGATCTTATAGTTGCTCGTATACAAACACTAGGGATACAGTGTAGGTACTCATTGGAGAATGAGTTCACTGATCGATTCGCTCAGTGATGGTTAAGGATACTTCATTGTTAGACAGTGATTTCATCATCCAAATTGTGTATATGGTCTTTAGACTTGATATACTAAGGATGTCCTATATAAGTACTCCACTCTTTAATATCAGACTTATAGGTCTAGAAGTTTCAGATCTAGTATAGCCAATCATTGGGAGTGGCAGCTAATATTACAAGGGTAATTAAGTGTTGATAGAGGATCATCTACTCTCGGTATTATGAGAGGAATATCTTATTTATTCTTACTCAAGCAAATTCTTGACCATGGTCATTCGGATTGAAAGAGAAAGAGTTCTTCGGGAGAATCCAATTAGAGCAAAGCTTGAGTAGAAACCATATGGGCCTTACAGCACTGTTGAATCTCATTTTAATGATGAAACTAATTGATCATATTTTGTATATCTAAGCTGCGGTTTGAGTCATGCGAGTCTACTCTCAATCGAGATTAGACAATTGATGTAGGAAGAATCGATGTTACACTGAAGGAGAACACGTCAAGAGATTAGACATCGAGCCGGAGGACCGGTCGACGATCAACAGAAGAATTCAGACAAAGAAATCGGGTATCGAGCTAAGAAGAGTGAAGTTGTGCCAAGAAGATCAAGGTTACTGGCGTCAACTGCTGATTGGGCAACAGGCCACAAAAGAGGACAATGCATCAAAGAAATGGACGAAGCGCCGATGGGCCAATGACGTGCTAGGCGATATTTCGATTAAGCATTGTAATAATTATCTAGATCAAAATATGATTAAGGACTAATTGGATTGTAATTGGGCTAACCAGTTATAAGTCATTTGGGCCCATACAGATGGTGGGTGACTCAGGCCCAAACAGATTCTTGAACTCCCTATCTGGCGATGGCCTTTGCCCGGTTCCCTAGGAGTGAGTAGTGCCACCACAAGGCTCAGTCTCCCAAGTTGTTTGGGCGGTGGTACCGCTGGGCTCTGCTCCCAGTTGTTTGGTGATCAAGTGCAGCCCAAGAATAGTGTTTTACAGGTGATAAATGTCCTTTCGATCACACTAATAAGATCCAGTATGCCTATCTGGTGATACACTTGATGCACCCGACAAGAGCTGAAAGCTTTTGGCAGTGGTACCATCAGTCTGTAATCCAATGTGATTTAAATTTGGGCTCCAAATTTGAATCACCTTGAGGCCTATAAATACCCCTCTCATTCATGGTTGAGTTACACACAACTAAGAACAAATAGGAGAAAAATTCTATTATAAATTTGAGAGAAATCCTCCCCTCAAACTCTAAGTGTTGGCCAAGTTCAAGAGAAGGGTTAGAGGTATTGTAAGGGTTACCACCTAAGCTCGTCAAAAGAAGATAGCACTATAAAAAGGGTGTTGATCTTTGCCCGTTGGAAGGAAGATAGCTAGTAAAAAGCTAGTGGCCTCAAGAGAAGAGGAATCAGGAGTGGGCGTAGGTCGTATAACCGAACCACTATAAAAGCAGTTTACATTTACATATTATCTTTTATATTTGTGTAAATCGTCTTTTCTTCGCTACTCGACTTCCTCATCACTGCCCTTCTTCTTCTCTAAATACTCCCTAGTTTAAGCACTTTCTGATATGCTTCAATTGAAACCGGGTTTTAGTCAAAACAAAGTTTTCAATGTACGAAGTTTTTGAAATCATTTTAAATTATCAAAATTTATCATTCTTAACTGCTGCACTAATTCACCCTCCCCCTCCTCTCTTTGTGCTGCTCTAGATCCTAACAAGCACCATGCCCAGAATATGATCTTTGGGATATTAGATAGATGAGGGACTATAGATATATAATAATTGAGAATAGATAGGTATAATAG
Source organism: Musa troglodytarum (assembly GCA_023547065.1). Taxonomy (NCBI): domain Eukaryota; kingdom Viridiplantae; phylum Streptophyta; class Magnoliopsida; order Zingiberales; family Musaceae; genus Musa; species Musa troglodytarum. Next base: position 17,752,432 of record CP097511.1, on the reverse strand, counting down.
ATTGAATTTCTTTGTATCATCTAGGGACTACGGTATAGTGGCATAGTACATCCGTAGTCAATGAGATGAGTGAATTACTATGGAGATAATAATTTACTAAACCAAAAGGAATTTTGATATGTATGACTCATGGCCAGCTCGATATTGGGCTTAGAGGGTCACACGCATATGGTAGGTGTTACAATAAGTAGAGATTCTGATATCAGATATCCGTTGGAGCCCCTATCTTATTGGATATCCAATAAGTCCTTAAATTATTGGATCCTATGGATAATATCTAATAAGAGCCTATGAGAGATTATTGGGTAGAGATCTACTAATCTAAGAGGCTTGGGTACTTGAATGGAGATCCAGTACCTAATATGGTAGGATCCATTATGGTTAAGTTGATAGGGGACTTCTATAAACAGGAGGGAACAAAAGGGTTATAGGCTAGCGCCTTTAGATACCACCTCCTATTCTCCTCTCCCCCTCTCTTCCATAGCTAGTAGCCTTTGTTTGGGGCGTGTGGATAATAAGAAGGGACCCCTTTTAATCTTTTGGTGCACATGGAAAGGAGGATTGTGCGTAATTTGAGGAGTGGATTTGTAGCCCATATTATGTGGATCACCGCTAGAGAGAAGGATGTTAGAACTCTAGCTATGAGAGTCCTAATTTAATTTTATTAATTAGGGCATTCATATAAATCCTATCTAGTTGACCCCTATTAAAGAGGTGAAGAGGCCGACTAGGTTAGGGTTAAGTTGCTTCTTAGAGGAATTTTATTAGAAGTAGGAGTCCTATTAGAGAAAAAGTCCTATTAGAAGTAGGAGTCATATTATGGAAAGAGTCCTATTAGAATTAGGAGTCCTACTATAGAAGGAGTCCTAATTAAAAGTAGGAGTTGGATAGAAGTAGGAGTCTTGAGTAAGAGTCCTATTAGGAGCTAGGGTTTAGAAGCCCTATAAATAGCCATGTATTCATCCTTTTTCATTAAGGAATAGATCAATCTTTTAGTAGCCTTTGAGCAGCAACTTGGATAAAGGAACCCTATAGAGTTCCAAGGAGACCGATCCCCCATAGAGATCAACCCCAAGCTTAGAATCCGATAGGGTTCTAACACTTGGTATCAGAGCAACATTCTTGGTGTCTCACTGCCCTTCCATAGCCATCCACCAGCCCTCCACAATCACCCAAAGCAATTCCCACAATTGCTTAGAAGATCATCGCCGAATTCCGCCGTCATCTCCACCACCGCAGATCATCCTTTGATCTTCCCGTGAATTGCAACAAGTTCTGGTTATCTACCTTACTGCTGCTGTAATTTAGTTATCTTTATTCAAAAAAATCCAAAAAATTCATTCTTATATTGTTGCATAAACTTTTCATCGTAAAGTTTTCATCTCTACAATGAAAGTTGCACTGCAGAATTTCAACCGCATAACACTGTCTTTTGATCTTGCTATTGCATTTTTTCTATCCAAATCTCTATAAAATTTTTACGATGACTTTGACACTTCCTAACAGTGGTTTTCCTTTGGTTTTGTTGAAAAATTCTCAATATAAACTATTTATCTTTTACGTCCAAGCTATTGCACTTTAGATGTAAAAATCTGCTATAGTACCTCTCCGTGATCCTCAATTTTGCCGAACCTCTTATTGTCATTTCTTTCTATTAACAGCATTACCTCTCCCTTACCAGTAGATTCCTTTTAAGCTTTGCTTGAATCTCTATTGAAAATTTCTGAAAAAAATTACATCTTTACTTCTGAAATTTATTCGGCAAAAATTCTGGTGTTGCACCTTTGTCCTTTTTCTCCTCCATAACCTATCAAATCCTAACCACCTTGCAGCCACCAACCAAGACATCTTTAGAGCATCCATCTAGCATTAAGATTTAGCCATCATAACCTAGTTTCATAACCCTAACAGCATAAAAAATCATAGCCCAAAACAGTAAACCATTACAGCCGAATCCTTTTATCACCGATTTATTGTCCGAACCTTCCACCACCCCATGCCATTAACCCATCAACAGAAAAAAGACAAGGGCATCTCTAATCTACAGGTATATGCTATGGCTTCTCAAGATCCAATTGATGTCAAATTTGAAGCATGGAAATCTCGGATTGAATCACGGCTTGAATCGCGCTTGGAAGATAAATTACGCGCTTTGTTTGCAGAATTCAGAATTGAACAACCACTGAGTCCAACCAAATTGCAACAAGGAGAGAATTCAGAAAGGACCCCAGAGAAGGAGAGACAGCCCTTAGACATGCTTCAGCCATGCATGAGGGTGGACTTCCCATGATGGGAAGAAGGAGACCTGGCGGGGTGGATTTCGCGCGTCGAATGTTACTTTCTTTACTACCGAACATCGGATAATGCTATGGTGGAGATTGCCATCATCTTCCTTGAAGGAGATGCTATTCAATGGTACAACTAGCTAGAATATAATCATGGGGCTTCAATGTGGAATCAATTTAAGAATGCATTGCTAAACTGTTTCGGACCTACGGAGTATGAAAATATCGACGACTAACTTGCAAAGATTCGACAAACCTCTATGATTCAAGAGTACCAAACTAGGTTTGAGAAGCTATCCTACCTTACTCATGATTGGATTGACCATCAATTGTTAGGAACATTCATCGAAGTCTCAAGCCAAAGATAAAAGGGGAAGTTAAGGTGCGACAGCCCCATACAGTGATGGCTGTGATTTCTTTTGCCCGAATATAAGAAGAACGGCTCAGCCAAGATACTCGAAAGATGAGAACCACTCATAGAACCTCAGCATATAAACCCTCTTCTGCTCCCAGCCATCCTTCGCTATCAAAAAAATTGATAAGAGAAGAACTACATGATCGTCGTGAAGGGTCTTTGTTAGCATTGCGACGAGCCGTGGAACCGCAATCATCGCTGCAAAAGGGGCCACCTCCTACTGATTGAACCTCTTGAAGACATGGAGGAGAAGGTCCAGGAGCATGAGGAGAGGTCATAGATGAAGAACAACAACCAATTGATATTATGATGTATGCCCTTGCCGATTATGCGAACCCGCAAACAATGAAAGTGGGAGGATTTCTAAAGCAACAACCGATCACCATTCTTATTGACATCTGGAGCACTAATAATTTTATGAACAGCAAGGTTGTTGTCTGAATAGCCTTACCTATTGAGAATTACAGTAGGTTCAATGTTAAGGTCGCAGATGGACGAATTTTGAAGTGTGATCGTAGGTGCCCACGGGAAAAACTATTGCTACAGGACCAAGAGATAATTGTAGATTTTTTCCTCCTCCCTCATGATGATTATGAGACCGTGCTTGGCATCGAATGGTTGACGATATTAGGTGATGTTTCTTAAAATTTTTTGAAATTAATTATGAAATTTTACAATAAGGGGAAACATGTGATACTATGTGGGAAACATGGGGGCGACGTAACGATGATTTGCACACAACGAATGGAGAAAGTTTTGCATAAAGCATGCAGTGGCTTTTTGGTATAACTTGAGTAGCAATCTAAGGGAGAGCCAATCGAATTTGAAGATCTAAACCTACTTCCCTTGTTTGCTGAATTTTCAGATATATTTGATGAACCACATAGCCTACCTACCTAACCTAACAGCATAATCATCATATACCAATTTTTCCAAGCAAACCTCTAGCAAATACTCAGTCATATCAGTATCCACATCTCTAGAAAGATGAAAACAAAAGGATTATAAAAGAGATGCTTGAAATAGAAGTTATTCAGCCAAGTTGCAGCCCCTAATCTTCACCGGTGCTCCTCATACGAAAGAAAGATAGAACATGGCGAATGTGCGTTGATTACCGAACTCTCAACGACATAACTATCAAGGACAAGTACCCTATTTCAGTAGTAGATGAATTGTTTGATGAATTAAAGGGAGCACGAGTCTTCACAAAGCTGGACCTTCGATCCGGGTATCATTAAATACGAGTGTTCGAAGAAGACATACCGAAAACTGCCTTTCGAATGCACAACGGTCACTATGAATTTCTAGTAATGCCCTTTGGTCTCACCAATGCTCCCTCCACCTTCTAGAGCCTTATGAATGATATTTTCCAGAGTTATCTTTATAAGTTTGTGCTGATTTTCTTCGACGATATCTTTATTTATAGCCCTTCTCTTGAAAGTCATATTCAGCACTTACAACTTGTTTTGACGATTTTACGAGAATATGTTCTTTTTGTAAAAAAAAAATGAAGTGCAGCTTTCTTCAACAAAAGGTGAAATATCTTGGGCATATCATATTAGAGGAAGGGGTGGCAGTGAACCCCTCCAAAATTAAAGCAATGCAGAACTGGCCGACCCCAAGGAACATAAAATCGCTGCGTGACTTTCTCGGTTTAACAGGTTACTACCGTAAGTTTGTGAAAAACTATGGAAAGATCAATATATCCCTTACTTGCTGAAAAAAGATGCTTTCCAATGGTCGGACAAAGCCACCACCACCTTCAACGAACTTAAAGTCGCAATGATAACAACGCCTGTACTAGCGTTACCCGACTTGGATAAGACTTTTATTATTGAAGCCGATGCCTTCGGAGTCGGAATTGGTATTGTACTAATGCAAGATGGTCGCCCCCTCGCTTATACCAATAAGGCGTTATCTCCTTCCCATCTCAAGATGACTATTTACGATAAGGAGATGCTCGCGATTGTGCATGTGGTGTCCAAATGGAGACCGTACTTGATCGGACGACGCTTTCAAATCAAGACTGACCATAAAAGCCTAAAATATTTCTTGGAGTAGAAGATATCTTCCCTCGAGTAGCAAAAATGGGTAACAAAGCTTCTTGGATATGATTATGAAATAACTTACAAAAAGGGGAAAGATAATGTTGTTGCAGATGCGCTTTCGCGACTACCCGAGCAAGTTGAATTTTCGGTTGTTTCACTTCCGACCAGTGACTTCCTTGAGGATATTAGGAGGGAATGGTAAGATAATCTGGAAATGAGTAAAATTATAAAAAAATTAGAGAAAGCACCAAGCTCCGTGGCTCATTACAGTTGGGACTCAAAGGACTTGCGATATAAGGGACGCATTGTGCTTGTGCCAAATTCTACTTACATAAAGACCATTCTTCAAGAGATGCATTCCACACTTACGGTTGGGCACTCCAGGTTCCTTAAAACCTATAAAAGAATTAAGTAAATTTTTTATTGGATAGGGATGAAAAATATTATTACTGAATTTATAGCACAATGTCATGTATGTCAACAATACAAAGGCGAAAGAGAATTTTCAGTAGGAGATTGGGTCTTCCTACGGCTCCAGCTATACAAGCAAACATCAATCCAAACTAGAGTATCTATAAAGCTTTCACCTTGATTCTATGGACCCTACCAGATTTTAGAGTGCATCAGAGTAGTAGCATACAGATTGGACTTACCCGCTAGCTTCCGAATCTATCCAGTCTTCCATGTATCATGTTTAAAGCTCAAGTTGGGACAACATAAGACAGCCCAAAGCTATCTACCAAATATGACTACCCAAGGAGAACTCCAGACCTAACCAAATACCATTATTGATCGACGGATCGTGACTCGATGATGATGACCTACTATTGAAGTGTTAATACAGTGGGCGAACCTACTAGCAGAAGATGCCACTTAGAAGAACTATGATGACTTGAAGATCAAATTTCCAGAATTCATGAAATGTCAGGACAAGGTTGATTTGAAGAGGGTGGGTCTGTTAGGACTCTAGCTATGAGAGTCCTAATTTAGTTTCATTGATAAGGGCATTCATATAAATCCTATCTAACCGACCCCTATTAAAGAGGTGAAGAGGCCATATAGGTTAGGGTTAAGTTGCTTCTTAGAGAAGGAGTTATATTAGAAGTATGAGTCCTATTAGAGAAAGTGTCCTATTAGAAGTAGGAGTCCTATTAGGGAAAGAGTCCTATTAGAATTAGGAGTCCTAATTAGAAGTAGGAGTTAGTTAGAAGTAAGAGTTTTGAGTAAGAGTCCTATGAGGAGTTGGGGTTTAGAAGCCCTATAAATAGCCATGTATTCACCCTCTTTTCATTAAGGAATAAATCAATCTTTTAGCAGCCTTTGAGTAGCAACTTGGAGGAAGGAACCCCTATAGAGTTCCAAGGAGGCCGATCCCCTATAGAGATCAATCCCAAGCTTAAAATCTGCTAGGGTTCTAACAAAGGACTATTGACCTCCTTTATCCTCTCTCATAGATTTATAAGTTTTCAAGGGTATACGATCTCCTAGGTAACACATCCGTTAACATGTGCGATTTTTTACACCCCTTTATGCCTAATACTAAGCTAGTCATGAGTGACTCCTTTAAGAACTCTTTATGATATAGTAAATTATTATCTCTATAATAATTCACTTGACTTATCAACTATGGATGTACTAGACTACTATGCCATGATCCTTAAATGGTATGAGAGATCTAATCTATTGGATCTATCTATCCACAGTTACCATGTATCTATAGTCCCTCATCCATCTAATATCGTAGAGACCATATGTTGGGTATGGTAATGCCAGGCCTATACAGAATATTGTCTGAGTCTCACTCTAATCGGAATCTCCCAGAAAACTCCTACTCTCAATCTGAATGACCCTGGCCAAGAATTTTGTTTGAGGGAGCACATACGGGATATTTCTCTCGTGATACAAAGTGTGAATAATCCTTTGTTGACACACAATTATCTTCGTAAGGTTGATTATCATTTTCGATAACTAGTTGTACCATATTTGAAACTTTCAAACTTGAAAGTTCAAAGTCAAAGAATGAAATACTCATATAAGACATATTTGGTATCTTAAGTCTAAGAACTAGACACACAACAAGGACTACGAAATTGCTATCTAATGTCAAGTATCATTAACTATCAAGTATTACATAAGCGGATCAATCAGTAAACTCATTCTCCAATAAGAACCTGCATTGTATCTCTAGTGTCCCTACATGAGTAGCTATGAGACCAACCACCTCCATCATATGGACGAGTATATAATGCACTGGTCTATCCGGGTATCTCGATATCCTTCTTGAGTAACCTATAACTGGGATGATTTAGGATCTATGTTTAAAGGTGAATCGATCTCATTATCTTAATCTCATCATGATCTAATTCTGATTGCACAGATTCATAGATATCACAACAGGCAACATAAAGAAAGAAAAATATCAATAAATAATGATAAGTAAAAAGATTACGTAACATATCATATGTACCATCACTTATGTGATTGGCTTTTAAGGCACCTATGACTAGCAATTAAACCTTCAGGGTCATGAGGCTATATTGGCGAAGAGTCATAATTTAATAAGTGCACTCATGGTGATGGAATAGTACATAATTTGTTCCGTAAGGTGGAGTAGTATAAGGGGATAATAGTCTTCGAAACTTTTAGAGGAAAGGATGTCAAAAAGAAAGTTGCTCCAATGAGATAGATATTTAGGAGGGATAAGTTCTAATTCTCTAAAGAGAGAATCATATATAACGAACTGCAAATATTAAGGGGGTACTTCAAAATGATAGTTTCATAAAGCTCAATGGATAGAGCGAGTGATAAGGCATCATTATAGGATCCTATATGAGGTAATGCACTAGTGGATGTATTGTAAGAGCGACCCAAGACAATATCAAATGAATGAACACTTAGAGTTGATGTGGAGATAGGACTCAGAGGAGAGTTGGCCCATGGAATTATAGGGCATGAGAGCCACCATTAACTCAATATAAACCGAGGAGTTAAGTAATTTAATTGGAACTTAGTGAAGTACCCAAGTCACCTGAAGAGAGTCAACATACAAGACAAAATACAAAGTGATGGCGAAGCTTTGTTTGGATAGTGGTCAATGACAAACTCTTGTAAAAACAAGAGTGAGATTATGTTATTTCATGAGTCCCTCATTCTAATGGAGTGGAGTCATCTTGCATGGGGCCAAAGTCGACTCATCTTACATTATGCCAAAGTTAAAGATAGCTTTGAGGCAAATGCCAAAAGTTTAAATACCATTCAAAGAGGCTTAGTGACAAACAATAATTGTTAAATTCTCATCAATGACACTTAGTTATAGTGAGAGTAGATTATCTACTTTATTTCTTAATAAAATATCAATTGAAAGTGAAAGTGATACAAACATACTTGGAGATAACAGCTAAATAGAAAATGAATTAACAGACAATTTTGCATAGGAATGACCTTAAAAACTTTAAATTCTATAAGATAATACTTATTAAAGCTTCAATCGGTATCCACCTAGTTCAAGTGATGTGAGACGCTCGAGAGACTAACACATAGTAAAGATAGTCTTTTTCTCCACTTAAGAAATCTGTAGGAATTAACAAAGATTAGCATAATTGAATCGATCCCACATTAGAGTCAGAGTCACTAACGAGTTAAAATAATATTCGTAGATCAAAGTTTGACTGCCCAACAACATTGATGGAGAGTAGCTGAAAGCAAAGGATGGCGCATTATAGTTAAAACAAAAGATTAAAAATGTAATAAAAGCAAGGTGATATAATATTCTCAAAAGCTTTGATAAGGACATCAAAGGAATAAGTATGGGAGAATATCATAGACAAATCTGTAGACAAGGGGCTGCTAAGTTTATTGTAAGCCGTCTATATGTTATGTATATTTGTATATATTTGAGTATATTCGATGTTTCAGTTTTGTTTATATTTTACACAACATGTAAAAGATTTATAATAGACTTGGATCTCATTTTGGTTGACTTTTGTGATCATTTTAATCTTATAAATATAGGTTATGTACAATCATTATATAGAGGCAAAATTGTCTAAAAATAGGTCATTTAGATAATTATTTTAGTGGGATTTCTAGCTCCGTATGTGGTATAGAGTGTCAGCCAACACAACACCCTAAAGCTACTCGATGACATATGGCTCGATGAGCCTTTGGGGTGTTATCTAGGGTTGATTTACTTTATTATTCTGTAATAATATTATGTGGGTATTTGTGAAGACTTTTGGTCGTGATGAACTACCTTGGACCGTTTATCGTGTAACTGTTTATAACTTATAAAGTTTATATTTATAATTTATATTGTCTATCAAATGTTTGTCAAAATATTTACTTATAGAAACTTAAGCTGAATAATTCTTCTAATCTAAATTCTCTTTTATATGTTCTTATAAAATCATAAGAGGTTTCAAAATGGTTGATCCTTTATAAATCGACGTAAGGATGCCATACTACTTAAACAAAATTAGTTAAATTCATGACAATATGTAAATATATTTGTGCACTCATATATTGCATGTTATAATGTGTACATGCATTTTTACACTACACATAATAACATATACATATATATCATTTATTTTTATTATAATTTATATATTTTCATTCTTATACACATATTATTCAATCCATATGTAATTTATTATCCTTCATACACATGTTGTTTAAATCTCAAACTTATTTTAAGCATGATTAAACTAATTTAGATTTGAAGAATCACTTAAGACTTACTACAATGCAAAAATCTTTTATAATCATCGTGTATATATTTATTATCATGACATAACTCCATACTCAAATCCATTGATACACGTATATATTTCTTTTGGTAAAATGTCTTTAACATAGGCGTCGATGCTTCTATATACTTCAACTAGTATTTAAAGAACTTTGTGTACAACATGTTTAAAAATATTTACTTCAACTTCAAAATCGATAATATGAGCATATCATTTATCATAGTTTTTAAATATATATATATTATAAAATATATCTTTAGATGATAAATATATACATATTATTTATGTTTCCATTGACATGTTAGATTTATTGATATATGTGAGAACCTAGGCACTACCTATCTATTGCCGTAACATAATTAATTACGAATATAGTCAGTAATTAGTTTGATTCTTTTATAAATAGATTAAATGATTTTTTAAGAAAATATTTATATTTTAGAATTTTTTTAAAAGGTGCCACACATCTTTGTTTTAAATAATATATCTAATTTAAAAAATTCTCAAAATATCCCTAACTTTTTTTGTCAAAATTTTTATATATTTATTTTTAATCTTCAGTGTTTTTATTTGACTTGTGTTTTATTGATGTACTAAAAATATTTAAATAATATAAAAAATACTATAAATAATATCATATTACATATCTTTAATTGTGATTGCTCATAGATCATTATAAAACCATATATTTAAACTTATATTTAATTTGATTAAAGTTAGAAGTTTATTTAGATTACTTATAGTGTTTCAAATAAGCTTTATAATATTTTTGCTATCGTAGTCAAAATATTGTAAAAAGCCAAAAATATTATAACACATATCAAAACATTATAACAGTCCAAAAAAATTTCAAGAGACAATTTACGTATTTTTATAAATAAAAAATAATATTTTAAAAAATAAAATAAGGATGACGATTGATAAGGATTCAAAATATAAATAGTTTATAGGGAAATCACCGAAAAAGATTAAATGGCTAAATGCGTTCGGGTTGGGATCGTGTAAGCGCGTCACGCGAGAAATTAACTTTCTGATCCACCCGCGTTTTGATTGGTGGTATAGAGAACTTTTGCGGGTCCCATGTGAGAATACTAAGGAGGCCGAACGGGTAGGTGAGTGGCAGAATAGCAACAAACCTCAAACTGGTAATTGCGCCCGGAAGAATCCAAAATTTATTCTTTGGGCCGCCGCCGCTGCTTCATATTCTCGCTGACCTACGCTGCGTCTCGGATTCCATCCGCCGGGCCGGCAGCCGGCGCGTGATGATGGAGCGGTGGTTGCTGGTTTGGGAGGCTTTCACGGAGCAGCTGGAGGAGCGGCAGAGCAACTGGGCCTACTCGAGGACCGTCGTGTTCCTCGACACCCTGTTGAACTTGGCGTTCCTGGCGGCGGCGGCCGGGGTCCTCGTCCTGAGCCGGGACGAGGCTCCGTCGATGCCGCTGAGGCTGTGGTTTGGAGGGTATGCGCTTCAGTGCGTGTTTTTCATTGTGTGCGTCTGCCTTCGGTTCCAGCGGAGGAATCTGCAGAGGGCGTGGAGGAGCGGAGCAGCCACGATCAGGGGTTTGGGCCCTAGTTCTCCTAGCGATGTGGTGGAAGCCAGGGGTTTCAATGCTGATCAGGGTCAGAACGAGGAGGCGAGGAGGTAAGATAAGCTGAATCATGCCCTTCCGCAGTAGTTTCAGTTCTCTCTCATATTAGGTTTCTATTGAATTTGAAGAATTTGTTCCATTCTGACAACAAGATAGCCAGTGGTCCATGAAAGGAGCTTGTAAGTTGGTTGCCACAGAAACAAATGTAAAACTTGAGCAATATTATTGTAGAAAAACTAGTTCTAGGTTCTGTTTTGACAATCTTGTATAGTGGTGTTTGTGTTGATTAAGATTGTTTAGGATTAATGCTCTAGGAAAAAATGGTGACTAGCTGTAATCATGCACTGTGGGATTGTGCTGCTTTATCATGACATATACTGGTTGGAAATTGGAACAATGATTTGTCATTTACGGTCTTTTGATGTAGAAATCCTCAACTATATCCTGTTCAGGCTGGAGGGTGCTTCTCTTTTGATGTACTTTGCTAATTTTGATATTGTGATGCATTTCGGTTCAACACTTTGCTGAATGGCGCTACACCAAATTGCAACATGCTGAATTCTCCTCATGCGCCACTTGTCACTATGCTTATGTGGAATTAATTTGTGACATATTCAGCTTATTGGTGATGCGGGAGCATCCGAGATTACTAAGTGATTTAATATTCTTTCGAAGTAGATATTTACTGGTTATTGTTAGTAAACTAAGTTTGTTAGACTTGTTAGTCTAGTTTGTTAGACTTGTTAGTATTGTTAGTGTTGTTAGTCTAGTTTGTTAGGCTTGTTAGTATTGTTAGTGTTGTTAGTCTTGTTAGTCTTGTTAGTCTTTATTGTTTGGGTAGTTCTCAAGTTGTTTTTTAGTCTAGTTTCTATATAATGAGACATATTCTCATTTGTAAATTAGTTGAATGAATATTGAGAGTTAATCTCTTTTGCAAGTTTCTTGCATTAAGGCATCTGTATCACTTGGTGGATTAAGTGTGGTGAGCCTCTTGGGAATCTGTATCCTTGCTTGGTGGTGGTATTTGTATCCAAGTTTGGTGGTGATCCGTTCTGTCGATCTTTGGTGGTGGTTTAACTGTATCCAAGATCATCCTATCGATCCTCTTGCTCGTGGCACAATAAAACCGCAATCCTTATTCTTTTGCGAACCAATTCGCATCATTTGGCGTGCTGTGGGAAATGCGGTTCCTTTTGTGCATTTCTTCTATACACCATCTTCATTCCCCTAAACACTTACATACCGAAACCCCCATCTTCACTATACACATGGCGGCGAGTTCCAGCGTGGTTTGACATTTGAACAAGCTCGTTCTATGCGAATGGGCGAGAGATTGCTGATTTGAGGCGTCAAATGGAGCGGCTCTTAAATCAAGAGGAGCAACATCGTCTCATGCTAGTTAGTGATGATGAGGAGAATCCTTTCCGTGAGAACTCAAGTGGTGAGGAGTCTCAAGGAGGAGGCATCACAGATTCAATCATCACAAGAATAAATCCGATGTCAAAGTGGAGATTAGGAATTTGAAGGTAAACTTTCACTGATGACTTCATTGATTGGCTACACACCATGGAGAGAGTCTTTGAATTTAAAGACTATTCGGAGGAAAAGAAAGTGAAGGTTGCAGCTTTGAAGTTGCGCCATTCACGAGCCTATGGTGGGAGAATCTTAAAGCTCGTGCTAGAGAAGGAAGAGCAAGATCGAGCGTGGGAGAAGATGAAAAGGGAGATGAGAAGGAGATTCGTGCGAAAATTACAGGCAAGATATGTTCTTAAAACTCCATACTCTAAAACAGAATGACTTGAATGTTGAAGAGTACACTCGTGAGTTTGAACAACTCATGATTAAGTGTGATGTTCTGAATCCATGAGCAAACCATTGCACGTTATCTGGGTGGTTTAAAGAAACCAATTGCTGATTTGGTGGATTTACCCTATTGGAGCTTAAATGATGTATGCAAGCTAGCAAACAAGGTGGAGAAGCAGCAAGACTCTTCCAAGAGGTCGTCCTACAAGCCATTTGAGAAGAGGGCTTCTTCCGGCAAAGGAGCACTTCTTTTCAAGGTGAGAAGACTACAGAGGAAGGATAAAACCAAAGTTGATTCCCAGCCCGTGACAACCTCAAGGAGAGCGATGCTTCAAATGCCAAGGTTTTGGGCATATTGCTTCGAATGTCCTAATCGGCACTATCACCCTCAAAGAGGTTGAAGAACCAAATTTTGAAGAGGATGAACCGATTTGGGATTACGAAGAAGGAGAAGAGCATGTGGAACATCGATGATGGCGAACTCACGGTGATTCGCAAGGCCTTTGAATGCCAACTTGGTGGCTATGGAGGAACAAAGGGAGAACCTTTTCCAAACACGATTATGCGATCAAGGGAAAGGTATGCCATGTTATTGTTGATAGTGGAAGTTGCACTAACGTTGCTTCAGCAATTATGATTGAGAAGCTGAGTTTGCCAACAATCACACATCCTCAACCTTACAAACTTCAATGGTGAACAAGGAAAGTGATGTTAAGGTAACTAAACAAGCCTTAATCTCATTTTCAATTGGGAAGCATTATCAAGATGAAATTACTTGTGATGTGATCCTATGGATGCATGTCACTTGTTGTTTGGAAGACCATGGCAATATGATCGCGGGGCTATGCATGATGGCTTCAAGAACACCTATTCCATCCTTTTGGGGCGAGAAGAAGATCACTCTTACCCCATTATCTCCAAGTCTTGCTGATTGTGGTCAACATAAGAAGAATGGAGTTGCTGGCGCTTTTGAGCAAAGCCGAACTTGAGAGACTTGTTTGAAGAAGAGCAATGTTTGCATTGCTCTTGCTTGAAGCAAATGCGGTCCATGAAGATTTAATTCACCCTTTGGTGAAACCATTGCTGAATAGATTTCTTGATGTCTTCCCTAAGAATTGCCATTCGGCTTGCCTCAGAGAGATTCAGCATCAAATTGACTTAATGCCGGAGCACCATTGCCCAACAAACCAGCTTATAGGTGTAACCGGAGGAGACTAGAGCTTGACAAGTTGATGAGTTGGTGTCTAGAGGCTATGTCCAAGAAAGCTTGAGTCCTTGCTCGTTCCGGCCATTCTAGTTCCAAAGAAAGATGGCTCATGGAGAATGTGCATGGATAGCGCGCCATCAACAAGATAACGGTAAATGCGTTATCCTATTCCTCTTGATGATATGCTAGATGAATTGCATGGTGCCACTATTTTTTCCAAGGTAGATCTCGGAGTGGTTACCATCAGATTCGCATGAAGGAAGGAGATGAATGGAAAGCGGCATTCAAGACCAAAGGAGGTCTCTATGAGTGGCTTGTTATGCCATTCGGTTTGTCTAATGCTCCTAGCACATTCATGAGGCTAATGAATCATGTTCTAAGGCCTTTTATTGGGAAATTCATTGTTGTCTACTTTGATGACATCCTTGTCTATAGGAGATGAAGAAGAACACTTGCGGCACTTGAAGAAGCTATTTGAAGAGTTGCGCATTCAGCAACTATTTGGCAATCTCAAGAAGTGCCATTTCTTTACTTCTAGAGTTGTATTCCTGGGATATGTCATCTCAAGTGAAGGCATCAAAGTGAATGAAAGCAAGGTTGAAGCAATCAATCTGGCCAACTCCCAATCTGTTCATGATGTAAGGAGTTTTCATGGTTTGGCTTCTTTCTATAGCTTCATTAAAAATTTCAGCACCATTATTGCTCCACTTACTGATTGCTTGAAAGGAGAAACATTTGAGTGGACTCTGAGCGCAGCAAAGCTTTGAAACCATTAAAGCTGAAGTTGTGTGAGGCCCGGTGCTTGCACTTCCTGATTTTGAAAAGCTCTTTGAAGTAGAGTGTGATGCTTCGGTGTTGGGATTGGAGGAGTATTACTTCAACATGGCCGACCACTTGCTTATTTCAGCGAAAAGCTTACTGGTTCCAGGCTGAATTACTCCACTTATGATAAAGAATTCTATGCAATCATTCGTGCATTAGAACATTGGAGCCACTATTTATTGCCTAGGGAGTTTGTCTTGCATTCGGATCATGAAGCTTTGAAGTTCATCAATGGCCAACACAAGCTGAATAAGAGGCATGCCAAATGGGTTGAATATCTTCAATCCTACTCCTTCATGATCAAGCATAAAGCAGGAAAATCCAATGTTGTCGCCGATGCACTATCGCGGAGACATTCTTTGCTCTCCTTGATGGATTCCAAGCTTATCGGCCGAGGTAATAAAGAACTCTATGCGGATGATGTGGACTTTAATTCTATATTTGCAGCATGTCAAAAGGTGCTGTGGATCATTTCCATGTCCGAAGGTTTTCTCTTCAAGGACAACAAGTTGTGCATTCCTCGAGTTCAACGAGGAGTTGTTGATTAGAGAAGTCCATGGAGGTGGAATTGCTGGCCACTTTGGCGTTAACAAGACTTTGACTCTATTACAAGAGCACTTTCACTGGCCAAAGATGGCAAGAGATGTTCAAAGAATCCTTAGGCGGTGTGTCACTTGTCACAAAGCCAAGAGTCATGTTCTTCCACAAGGATTATACACGCCATTGCCAATTCACGAGGTTCCTTGGGAAGGCTGTAAGCATGGATTTCGTTCTTGGTTTACCAAGGACTCAAAGACAAAAAGATGCTATTATGGTGGTTGTCGATCGGTTTTGAAGATGGCTCATTTTGTGCCTTGCCATAAGGCAAGCGATGCTATTCACATTGCTGATTTGTACTTAGTGAGATCATTCGACTTCATGGAGTTCCTCGCACCATTGTTTGGATAGGGACAGCAAGTTCTAAGTGGATTTTGGAAGACATTATGGAGTAAGCTTGAGTGCAGAAGCTTCATTCGGCACTTCTTGTCATCCTCAAGCGGATGGACAAACCGAAGTTGTCAGCGTACCATGGGAGCTATATTGAGAACTTTAGTGTCCAAAAATCGGAAGGATTGGGACTTGAAGCTTGCTCATGCAGTTTGCATACAATAGAGTTCCAAGTCGCACTACAAGATGTTCACCATTTGAAGCTGTATGGCATCAATCCACTTACTCCCATCGATTTGCTACCTTTGCCTAGCAAGGATTTGGTGCACAAAGAAGCTAACGAGCCAAGGTAATAAAGGAGTTACATGAGAAGATTAAATCTCAAATTGCGAAGCAAAATGAGATTTATGAAAGGAAAGCAAACAAGAATAGGCGGCTGTTATCTTTGCCTGGAGATTTAGTTTGGATTCATTTCCGAAAGGAGAGGTTTCCCTCAAAGCAAGTCAAGTTGATGCCTAGAGTGAAGGTCCCTTCAAGGTATTAGAAAGAGTCAATGACAACGCCTACAAGATCGATCTTCTGGTGAGTCCCATGTCTCGAGCAACATTCAATGTTCAAGACCTATCTCCATTTGAGGAAGACAAAGAACACGAAGATTTGAGGACAAATCTTTTCCAGCAAAGGAGGATGATGCATTTCGGTTCAACACTTTGCTGAATGGCGCTACACCAAATTGCAACATGCTGAATTCTCCTCATGCGCCACTTGTCACTATGCTTATGTGGAATTAATTTGTGACATATTCAGCTTATTGGTGATGCGGGAGCATCGAGATTACTAAGTGATTTAATATTCTTTCCAGTAGATATTTCTGGTTATTGTTAGTAAACTAAGTTTGTTAGACTTGTTAGTCTAGTTTGTTAGACTTGTTAGTATTGTTAGTGTTGTTAGTCTAGTTTGTTAGGCTTGTTAGTATTGTTAGTGTTGTTAGTCTTGTTAGTCTTTATTGTTTGGGTAGTTCTCAAGTTGTTTTTTTGAGTCTAGTTTCTATATAATGAGACATATTCTCATTTGTAAGGGTGGTTGAATGAATATTGAGAGTTAATCTCTTTTGCAAGTTTCTTGCATTAAGGCATCTGTATCACTTGGTGGATTCCGAGTGTGGTGAGCCTCTTGGGAATCTGTATCCTTGCTTGGTGGTGGTATCTGTATCCAAGTTTGGTGGTGATCCCGTTCTATCGATCTTTGGTGGTGGTTTAACCTGTATCCAAGATCAACCTATCGATCCTCTTGCTCGTGGCACAATAAAACCGCAATCCTTATTCTTTTGCGAACCAATTCGCATCATATTGTGTTCTTGGGAGTTATCATATGTTCTTGTTGACTAATTTTGTAGTGTTGCCAAGTATCTGGAGTTTGCAAGCAATATGTTCTCATGCATATGGTGGATCGTTGGCTTTTACTGTGTATCCGCTGGAGGCCAAGCCTTGATGCGTGATGCACCACAGCTATACTGGTACTGTCCTAAATAAATATCTGAATAATTGGATTATAATGCATGTTTGTCTTGTCTTTACTATTTCTTTCTTTCCTGCTTGATCTGTCTTTTCAGGCTTTGCATAGTTTTCCTAGCATTTGATCGCATTGGCATTGGCATTGCTGTTTGCTGTTGTGTATGTATCATCGCCATTGTTTATGCTGTCACAGATCAGGTATTTCACACTAATGACAACCTTTTTATCTATGACAACTTGCTTTTATGACAAATTAAACCCCGATATAGGTTTTTTTCTATAGCTAAAGTTTTGTTATGCTTGATCGAGAGATCTATAATTTATTCAATATCAATGATAAATTTTATAAATGAATACATAAGATCACTATGTTTTTATCAGCAATACCAATAGAAAACGATTGAGATTTTTTTTGGTTTTATTGCCATAAAATTTCTATTTTAGTCTTATGTTTCTATGAACCTCCAATTACGTTTAGTGGATATAAGCCAGATCTGTACTTGTATTAATATGTATCAAATGGTAACTATTTTGCCCGAAGATGGTCTGCTATCCATTCCTTCAAGGAGCTTTCTTTGGTCCAAAGCCTCATAGTTTTGCAAGGATCAAAATTGACGCATGGTTTGGTTTGGTATTATGTGTACCTAGAAAGATGTTTGGCCTAAATGCTTATATTTGATTAATTATGGACCTATGATCCATTAAAATAAATACTGCAAAAGAGAGAATTTTCTTCTAATGGTTATCATACTAAGTGTTCATATTTTTGCTATAGAATGCACATGTACAGTTTTTATGGCCAGGTGAAAGTATGATATTTACTCCTTTTTCCCCTGTAAACTCAAATTCATTGGATATTTTGACAAAATACTGTATTTGAACTTCTAAGATTTATAATATTTTCCGTATTTTGCAGGACATTCTATTTTTTTTCAATATTTGAAACGAAAGAATCTCTTGTTATTCAGAATGGGTTCCTTATTTTTATTTTCTGAAAAGCTTGCACACCCCATTAATGTGTAGACTGCCATATATCCAGAGCAGTTTAAGTGCTCAGCAACTCATTGGAATGAGATGTGTTGTTAAAGTTCATCTGATTATGAAAAGCTTAGGGCCTATTTGCAGATTAATAAAAATACATCATTGTGCTGGTGCGAACAGAGTGAGATATTTTAAAACATACTTTAAGTATATGTTAATAATTTAGTCAATGATTCTTTTGTTTGTTGCTAAGTGTTTAAAGAGACGACAAATACTTATTTGCCTTTTTCTCTTTTAAAGCAAGAAGGTGCATATGATGAAGATATCCACCAGCTTCCCATATACAAATTCCGAAGGATTGATAATTCTGAGATACTTTTCAATGAAGTACAAAGATCCAAAGGTGGGATGATGATCGAGTGTGGCAGTGATGAACCAATTGAGCATGTTCTATCGGCAGAGGATGCTGTAAGCTCTCTCCTTTGACTGCTTATTGCTGTTTGTGTTTTATGACTATGAGCGTTTGCTTCCCTTGGCCCTATTACTCCTTTTAGTTTACCTCTGCCCATTTTCTCTTTTAGTTTATTCTTTTCTTATTTCTTATCTTCCACACTAGCCATTTCTTGATAAGAGGTATCGGCTGAAAAAGTTCCAATGTGTTATGAGATGAAACAAAGCCAAAACTCATCTTGGCTTGATTGTAGCCTAATCCGACTGGAACTGTTATAAATACTTTGAGCGAGGTTAATATAACTGCTAATGTTCCTGTACCTTGTCAAAATATTTTTGTTTTATCTAAGTTGTTTTTCCTTCAAAACCCAAATAAATTTAAAAATATTGTTCAAATTCTTTTTCGCTTTTGTAGACTTGCAATCTGACTGGAAGAAAGACATGAAAGTTCCTTGAACTTATATGTAGGATTTGGCTCCAAGATCCTAGATGGACTGAGTAGCTTGGATTGTATGGCGGCACCCTTTATATTGCCTTGGGAGGTTGCCAGTCTACCACGGGCTAAAGGCCAAATGGATATCTCATTCTTTAATATTCCAATATATTATTTAAATGGATTAAGTGAATGCAAGGCACATTAACATTTACATGCTACCTTGGTTTGAAGGTTAACAGTAAGATCTATGTACAATTCTTGATTGAAAATGTCATCTTCCATCATTCTACAAATATGAAAGCTTATCAATTAAATATGTTATCAAAATGAAAAATTAAAATCCAAATCTCGAATGTTATCTTCTTCAAAGAAGGTCAGAGCAGATAATTATTCGAGTTGATAAACTGTGATCTTTCTTTATATTTGTGTTTTCCTTTGCTTTCTTATACTTGGGACCTCAGTGTAAGTATCTTTTCTGTTTCTTAAATGGTTGTGGTATCATAAAAGAACACTAGTAATTTAAATTTCCATCTAGTTATGCCATTAGTTCACCATTTTTGTGTATGTAGGAATGCTGCATCTGCCTCTCTGCTTACGATGATGGGGCAGAACTGCGGGTGTCTCCTTGCCGACACCATTTCCACTGTGCTTGCATAGATAAATGGCTCTACATCAATGCCACTTGCCCCTTGTGCAAGTGCAACATTGCAAAGAGCAACAATCAAGCAACAGAGGAGATCTAGAACGAGGTGATTGCGCTCCCATTCCTGGTCTCTATGTTTGGAAGGCAAATTCCACTGTTCCCATTTTTCTGATCTAGTAGAAGTGTCAAAATTGTATATCCTTGTTCAGTCAAATTCATACAATCTCTACACTCATGATTTCTCATGTTGATGTTATTATAAGTTGTCCTGAGAAGCAGAATCCATAAAAGGAGATATGGGTGATTGTATCGGAAGAAAGATACGAAACCTAAATGTACTTTGAGCAAATGTAATATATGTTGCATCCTAGCCTAAATCAGATCATGTCTGGTTGGACTACGAATGTGTTCTATAATGAAATATATGTTTTTTTAAAGCTTTACAGGCATGTAAAACTGCATTATAAAAATAATGGCAGATTATTCAGAATTATATTGCATTTTCTTTTTCTCTTTCATGATTGCTTTATCATACCAATAGGTTGATGATAGGACCCTAGCAGGGTTGGGTCCTACTTAACTAAGTAACAGTTAATAAAAACCTTATGAGTGTAATAAATCTCACCTAGTCACCTCTATTCTATAAAAAAGAGAGATTAAGGTTTATATTTGGGCTATTGGGTCTCTTAGCCGTCGTCCCTTTTGTTACTGGGTCGATCAACTAAAGTTAAGGGTAAATTGGGTAGTTCACTTAGGAAGTAGCCCCTAGGGCTAGGGTTTGGAGCTCTATATAAGCTTGTAGCCTTCATCTCTTCGGAAAAAAGAAATATCAATCTACAATTTTAGTCACCAGGCTCCTTGGAGGGTGGGAACCCTTATAGCGTTCCAAGGGTTGATCCCCCTCAAAGATCAATCTTCATATAATTCCTATGGGGTTCTATCATTTGGTATCAGAGCAGCGATCTTACTGCTTTTGCTGCCATCCTTGTCGCCCACCATTAGCCAAGCAATTCTCACAATTGCTCTTGACGTAGATCAATTCAATCTATAGTCGTCACCTTCAATTGCATCAGAGATCTGATATTTTTCTACCACCAATACCCTTTGCTGTTGTAATTTTTTATTTAAAATACCAAAAAGAAGTTTTTCTATCTATCCCTTGCTTGCGAATTCCTTGCGTCGCAAAAGTTATCATCTTTGCGAACGAAGGATCGTTGTAGAAAATTTCAACCGTGTTGCTGCCTTTAACCGATCTAATTGTTATCCTTTTTGAACGAAATTTCTTATACACCTTATAGATCATCTTGGCTCCCATCCGTGATTGATATATCGTGGAATTCATCAAACAAAAAATTCATGTGTTGCTGCAATCTTTCGTCACAAACTGTTGAAATTTTTCGACGAAAATTCTGCTATCGCAACTTGCACCGATTTCTTTACTGTTTTGCTGTCGAAATTTCTTGATCCAATTTGTTATCCTTGCTATTATCTAAACTAAGATTCTACCATCAAACCCCTCCTCAAATCCCTGAGTTTTTGCTAGAAATTTCATCGAGAAATCGCTATTTCTTTGACGACAATTCTGCTCTTACGAGACAGCACATATAGGCAGTAATTTCCACTGATTTTTGTCAAATCATTGCTGCGATCTACCACAGATCTAAAACCCTCTTCCCTAACCTTCATCCACTACCATCACAGCCCAAAAACTCCATCAAACCGTAGCCCCAAACTGCACCCAAAACAACCACAAAACAAGCCTAAATCGCAACCTACATCCACCAATCCACCAATCCTTTCAGCCACCACTTCTCTCAACCAATACATGCCTTTAACATGACAGCAAAAAAGAGATCTTACTATTACAGATTTGGAGACATATGCTATGGCATCCAAGAAGGCAATTGATGCTAAATTCGAAGCCTTCGAGACACGAATGGAGGAGAAGATTCGGACTCTCTTTGTCGAACTTAGTTTGGGTTGACCATCGAACCCAAAGAAATCACATCAAGGAGAGAGCTCTGATCGAAGAGATGACCTCCGAGGAGAGGAGGCTCTATGATCGATCCTCACTATCCACGCATGAGGGTGGACTTCCCTAGATGGGGAGAAGGAGATCCGATTGGTTGGATCTCGTGCACGGAGCGATATTTTCGGTACTACAAAACTGCAGATGCATCTATGGTAGAAATTACTGCTATACATCTTGAAGGGGATGCCATACAATGGTTTGATTGGTTTGAACACACTCATAGAGTCCTCTCACAACGACAATTCAAAGAAGGACTACTGATCCGCTTTAGACTAACCGATTACGAGAACATCGACGGACAACTAGTAAAGATCCAACAAACCTCCACCATCCAGGAGTATCAAACCAGGTTTGAAAGGTTATCTAATCAAACTCATGATTGATCTGAAAAATAGTTATTGGGGACATTTATTGAGAGCTTGAAGTCGGAGATCCGGGGAGAAGTTAAATCGCGACAACCGTACATGCTTATGGCAGCCATATCTTTCGCATGACTTCAGGAGGAGCGATTGAACCACGAAGCTCGGAGGACTAGGGTCGCTCCCCGACCAGCAATATCGAAGCCCTCAGCCCCCCTACTATCAACCGCGCTCCTGCACCAAAAGGTTGATAAGAGAAGAGCTTGAGGCGATGCGCCAAGGGTTATGTTGGCATTGTGACGAGCCGTGGAGCGCGAGCATCGTTGTAAAGGAGACTTCTTGTGATTGAACCAGTGGAAAAGAGATTAGTGAATAGCTAGAAGAGAGTCTTGAACATGAGGACGAAGATGTGGAAGAAGAGTCACAATCGATCGATGTTATGGTACATGCGTTAGCCGGCTACTCAAATCCGCAAACGATGAAAGTTGGATGCCTGCTCAAACAACACTAATAACTTTCTAAATAGTAAGGTTGCTGCTCAGATGGCGCTCTACGTCGAAGGTTGCAACAAGTTTGACGTACAAGTCGCTGACAGCCGAATCCTAAAATACGACCAAAGATGCCCGCAGGTGAAACTATTACTACAAGGCTAAGAAATTATTGTCGACTTCTTCCTCCTACCAATTGATGATTATGAGGCTGTCTTTGGGCATAGAATGGTTGTGATGCTAGATGACATATCTTGGAACTTTTCCAAATTGATTATGAAATTCTATTGCAAAGGCAAACAGGTCACCCTACGCGGGAAGCACGGAAGCAACGTAACCACCATTTCAACCCAATGAATGGAGAAAGTTTTACACAAGATAAATGGTGGCTTTCTTATGCATCTTCCTCCTACTCAGCAACAGGACCACCGAATTCCAATCCTTCCGGGCAAACCACCAGCAAACACTTGGCCTTATCGCTATCCTCACCTCCAGAAGGATGAAATTGAGAAGATCGTGAAGGAGATGCTCGAAACAAGGGTGATTCGGCCAAGCTGCAGCCCCTACTCTACACCGGTGCTAGCGCTACCAGATTTCAGCCGACCCTTCATCATTGAGGTCGATGCATCTGGAGTTGGAATTGGAGCCGTTCTCATGCGAGATGATCGATCACTCGTATACACCAGTAAGGTGTTGTCTCCCTCCCATCAAAAAATGTCTATCTATGATAAGGAGATGCTCGCCATTGTACACATAGTAACAAAGTGGAGACCCTACTTGATTAGCCGACGATTTTAGATTAAAACCGACCATAGAAGCCTTAAGTACTTTTTGGAGTAGAAGATATCATCCCCGTAGCAGCAAAAATGGGTAACCAAACTTCTATGATTTGATTATGAAATTATTTATAAAAAGGAAACAGAAAACGTTATTGCAGATGCATTCTCACGACTCCTCGGCAAGCTAAATTTTTTAGCCATCTCTCTTCCTACCAGCTTCCTCAAGGGCATTAGGGAGGAATGGAAGAAGGATCCAGAAACCAGCAACATCATAAAAAAAATTAGAGGAGGATCCATGCGCAATAGCTCACTATACTTGGGATTCGAGGGATCTACGCTACAATGGTCGTATTGTGCTTATACCAAACTCCCCTTGCATCAAAGTCATTCTACACGAAATGCACTCCATACCTTCAGCAGGGCACTCTGGATTTCTAAGAACCTATAAAAGAGTGAAGCAAAACTTTTATTGGAGAGGGATGAAAAAAATTATTTCTGAATACGTAGCACAATGTGATGTATGTCAACAGCAAAAAGGTGAAACAGTGGTGAGTCCAGAGAAACTACAACCACTACCCATACCTGACTCGGTGTGGACTGACATCTCCATAGACTTCATCGAAGGGCTACCACCTTCCAAAGGTAAAAGCACAATCCTTGTAGTGATTGATCGTCTTACGAAATATGCTCATTTTTGTGCTGTGCGAAATCTCTACACTATTGTTAGTATTGCTTAGATTTTCACAGAAAATATTATTAAAGCGCATGGGATGCCAAGGTCCATTGTAAGTGATCAGAGTCTTCACTAGTAAATTTTGGACCGAGTTATTTGATTCTGGGGCACCAAACTCAAGATGAGCACAGAATATCATCAACAAACTAACAACCAAACAGAAATGATGTACAGGTGTTTAGACATGTACTTTCGGTGTTTCACCAGTGATCAACTAAAGGAGTAGACGAAATGGCTCCCCTAGGCTGAATGGTGGTACAATACTACATATCATTCATCTACAAAATGTACCCGATATGAAGCATTATATGGTCGGTCGGCTCCTATGATTCCAAAGTATATAATTGACTCGACTAAGGTAGATCAGGTCGACCAAGATTTAATTGATAGAGACAAACTCCTACAGCTGCTAAAGGATAATTTCTCTGCCGCTCAAGCTAGAATGAAACAGCAAACTGACATACAAAGAAGCGAAAGAGAATTTTTAGTAGGAGATTGGGTTTATCTCTGCCTACAGCAATACAAACAACTATCCATCAACACACGAGTCTTCATGAAGCTATTTTCATGTTTTTATGGGCCCTATCAGATCGCAGAGCGTATTGGAGCTGTGGCGTACAAACTTAAATTACCTGAGGATGTCAAAATTCACCCTGTCTTCCACGTGTCATGCTTGAAGCCCAAGTTGGGAGAACACGAGTCACCCAAATTCAACTACCTAATACCACTAATGATGGATATATCCAAGCCCACCGCATAAGCCATTCTCTACGCAGAATCATGATGCGTCGTCAACGTCTCTTTACTGAAGTACTAGTGCATTAGAATAATTTACCACTTGAAGATGCCACATGGGAATCATATGAGGAGCTGAAGACCTAGTTCCTTAAATTCATGGAACCTCAACCTTGAGGACAAGACTGATTGGAAGAGGACGGGCTTGATAGGACCCTAGCAAGGTTGGGTCCTACTCAACCAAATAGCAACTAATAAAAATCCTATGAGTGTAATAAATCTCACCTAGCCATCTCTATCCTATAAAGAAGAGATACTAGGGTTTAAATTTGGGCTATTGGGCCTCTTAGTTGTCGCCCCCCTTGTTACTGGATCGGTCGACTAAAGTTAAGAGTAAATTGGATAGTTCACTTAGGAAGCAGCCCCTAAGACTAAGGTTTGGAGCTCTATATAAGCATAAGCTTGTAGCCTCCACCTCTTTAGAAAAAAAAATATCAATCTACAATTATAGCCACTAGACTACTTGGAGGGCGATCTTCCTCAAAGATCAATCTTCATATAATTTCTCTAGGGTTTTATCAGTTGATGCCAACACGGTTCTTACAAAGTGAAAACTTTATATTATAATTTTAGCTGCACAGGAGGTAGCTCACTCTCTTGTTGATCGTTCCAAGGTCTTTCTACGATTGAAAAACCATGACTGAAGACTTCTTGATTCTCCTACATTTTGCGTGTGATTAGAGAAGTACTGAGTGTTCCTCACTTATTGAGTTAGATTTAGGTTTGTGGTTTCAAGTATCTGACTTGTGTAGGTCTATCGATCGGGCCAATATGAGTCTAAATCATCTCTACATATTGGTTAGGACAAAATTGCATTCCATGATCGATTGTTTTCAGACATGCTTGACTTCTATGGACACAATTGAGCTCATTGTTTATGTATAACATGTATTGGATATATAAAAATAAATAATCATTTGTCGATCTCATGAACATCAAAATTAAATTTTTTAAAAATATTTTTGCTGGTCATATAGAAATACCATACTTTTCCTTGACAAGAATCTCTTCCACCTATTCCTGCTTTGCCATCTGATTCCATATCATGTGTAGTATGCCATCGAGGAAGGTTGAGGTGAGAATAGGGGAGCCAATCATCCATGGTGTACATAATTTTCTTAATTTCATTTGATAAATTATATATATATATATATATATATTTAGTATGATAATGATGTATTGATTTCTTTGTGCATAATTTCTTCTCTAAGCTCAATCTACAATGTAAAACAATAAACTCACATAGATGAAACAGAAAAGTTTATCTATGCAACCTGATGCAGCTACGGTAAGGAATTTATGGAGAGTCCATATGTCTCAAAATGTTATTCAACTTATGAATACAGTCAGAGAAAAAAAAAATTCATATTTACACCCAATGAACACTTTGTTGATATCGAGAATTCGTAAAGAGCGTCTAGAACACAAGGAGACAAACACCACCAGTGGTACATCTTTAATAGTACTGTACACTAACACAAACTATGACCATGGCCTTGCACTAATGTTAGCTATTACTTACTGGTCTAGCTATCAATTAAGTTATATTTGGGGTGATGCAGCACAAGTCATCCATTGATGCCAAATATGCGGACCTTGTGCATGTTTGGGAACTTGGCAATTACCAGTACGGCAACCGCAAGTGTATTCAGGAACAGCATTGGATGTCGGTAGTCCGTTGTGTGCGAGGCTATCAGATACCTGACCAGATATAGAAAGCAAAAGATATCAAATGCAAAGAACAGATAACAATGCAAAGAAATTGGCTTCCATTGCACAAAGTAATGGATGCTTTCTCGAGACAAGAACTAATAACACATTGATGGATATGTTAAAATAGCCCCAATATATCAGGATGAAGTATTA
Organism: Musa troglodytarum; assembly: GCA_023547065.1. NCBI lineage: Eukaryota > Viridiplantae > Streptophyta > Magnoliopsida > Zingiberales > Musaceae > Musa > Musa troglodytarum. Next base: position 17,725,512 of record CP097511.1, on the reverse strand, counting down.
TGAGAATGTAAGAAAAGGATACACATGCATTAAGCATACCATAAACCTACAAAATAAAATGCATATACTAGATACCCAAGTAAAATCACTAAACATTGATAGAATTAACTTGTTAAGTACACATGTTTTTGACAAAGCATACAGAATAATTGCTACAAGTCCAGCATGCTTGGTCACATATTTGTCAGAATTGTAACATGTAATGATGACATAATGAAAAAATGATATTTCAACATGTCAGAAATATAACTCGAAAGAGCAGCTGGCATTAGCATAAAGAATCAGCAACAATATCCTGTTAATTGTCTATGCCAGTCGCTAGTTGTCGATAACCATGTATAAAATATTCACTCCAAATATTGAAGACATGGGACCAGTTCCCTTAATGTTCAACCACCAATATCTTCTATTACAAGCTCTGTTCAAGGTTGCAATGCTTAATGTTTCAGCACGTGAAGCTCACTACATAAGATATGCAACCCTCAGACAATACAGTTAATAGACCATTCGCCCTGAACCACACCGTGTCCTAGTAGCATCAACCCTATGGTTATGTGAAGAACAAATTATCCAAAGAAGTTGAATGTGCAATATACCATGAAACTGATGTTAGCAATATGACAATGGATATGTTTGTCAAGCGTGATCCCACGGTACTCACTAATCACATCACTATTGTATCAGCATCACCCAAGTTTTCGTATCTTGATTCTGTGCTGTGTTGGTCTAAGAGTTTACAAGGTGAGGTATCTCAATTATCAGACCTTAAAAAAGATCTTCCAGTTGCTCAAGAAATGCAGAAATAGTAAAGAAAAGGTGCCAGGAACATGGAATGTCCCGAGTGGAGACACACGATGGATATAGGATCATGATACACGTTGATTTGCTTACTAAGGTCACTTGTTATATTAAATATTATGCTTTGACTTTGTAAGGAATCAGATACACATCTAGTTGGGTCACTAACAATAACGGTAAAAGATCTGAAGCTATAAACTCAACAATAATTTTTTATTAATTAGTGCTTTGTCATATTAAAGGATTCTAGTGTCAGAATTCCTGTGGATTTCGTTTGTCCTTAGCTTGTTACATTTCTGAAACTAAATGACATTAATAAATATCATCAAGTACACATTATATACATGCACCGAATTTTATTTTGTTATATGCTAATAGAACACATGATATGCCATAAGTATATCGAGTTGCAAGGAAGAGGTTTCTGGGTGACAAGGATGTCATAACAATATCCGGTTTGACTTACTGAACTACAACAAGAAGAATGACTAGTCATCCTAGTTTTAGTCTTTGTAATATCAAACTGCCTATCCACAAAAAAGTTATTCATAAACATAACTTTCATGATTTTTAATAAAGACTAAATCGTATCAAATTATAAGCAAGAGAGATTTAAAAGAAGATGCTCACAGGACAACAGGTACAACAATCAAGAATTTCCTGTTACGGGTTAGTTGCCTGCCATCATCCATCTGCTCCCACCAGGTCAAGTTGTTATAGATACCTTGGTCTTCAGCAAAAGTGCCCTTTTTCCAATGGAAGAAGTAATAGGTAACCTGAAATGCAGTTAACTAGAAATCATTATGTGGACAATCAAAATACCAGACAAGTAAGTGTGGGCTAACAAAGTAAACATGGCAAATTTCTGAGCGAAGGAAACCAAGAAACTCAGCAAAACCTGTCAGTTCAAACTCAGTCATACTGCTAATGTATCGGTCAATCCTGATGTTAGAAAATCCTGAAAAGAGAATCGGTACAGCTGCGACTTATCAGGTGTATTCACTAAGCACCAAAACGATATGCAAGAAACATCAAACTTCGAGCTTCAAAAGGCTAATCTGCTTTAACAAAACCCAAGGGTACAAACTCTTTTGGAAGAATCACTCAGTATGTTCAGTACACAGCATAAAATGAAATTCTACAAAAGCAATTCAACCAAATGATGCAATCATAATTCAGACAACCACTACCAGCATCAGGCTTTCACACTGAAGCGTGACTGGCTGTAAAAGCATTTAAGCAGCTGAATCATATTTTGGCATGACAAAAAGTAAACTATATAGTCAACCGCTTCTAATAATTTGGACGAAAAGGTTTTTGACTTGGTCCCAATTATCCCTTATATCATCCAGTTACAAGTCAAAGATAAAGAGACGGGCCAAAGATTATAACTTTTGACCATAATATTTGGAATGCACATCCATTGAACTTTCTATCGCACTGATCAACATGTCAAGCCTGTTTCAACCCTACGATACCAATTAAGAACGACATAATACTTTCTAGACGAAACGTAGAACACTTAAAGGTGAATCTTTTAGATGAACTCAAACCCAAACCCAAACCCAGTACAAAAAAGAAAGCGAAAAATCGTATTCTCCTATTCCTTCTCACCAATTCCAGATTCGAAGCGCCGATTCTGAACTACACAAGCCACAACGTTAACCCCAAAACCCTACTATCATCATAATTCAAGCCGAAATCTTTGACAGTCGCTAAAGTGGGGAAAGATCAAAACTTTAGGGTCAAGAAGTGAAGCGAAGGCCGCCTACCACAAAGTGGAAGAGATTGACAGCGGTCCATGCCATCCCGGCGGTGCAGCCGACGACAGAGAGAACGAGGAGCCAGCAGAAGAAGAGGATGAGTAGGTAGTCCAGACGCCGGGGTACATGAACCATTCGGTGTTTTTGTTCAGATCCGGGGCGGCACCGTCTTCACGTAGAGCTTCACCATCGCGTCGCCTTCTCCTCTCTGTATTCCGATATCAAGCTTCCGGAGGCCGGAGAGGGGTATTTGCGCAAGCTCGAAGGAAGAACAAAGGGGAATTGGGAGGAAGCACGGGTAATGGCGTTGGAATGAGTATTAATATCAATTTCTATGCTTTATTTTTTTTATGAGTCACTAATTTAGATTATTCCAAAAATATTAATTTTCAAATATTATAATTATAATGAATATAGTATATTATTACATAAATGATATATCTCATTTAATATAATAAAAAATACCATTATAATATCACTTTTATTTGTTTGGTTAACATAACCCAACAAATTTGTCATGTAGATGGCTAATAAAACATAAGCCAAAAAATAAAATAAGTTCCTTTTGAATGTTATTATTGACAATATTGTTTGCCCTTTATTTACTTAATATCAAGTTAACCTAAATAATGATTCTTTCTAAACTTAGCTGGAAAATAATTTAATTGATTCATAATGTATTTTTTTTTCCAAAACAACTAATAATTTAAATTTTTTTTTATAAATCTTATTAATGATAGAAACACTAACCCCAATGGTTAACAAATCACTATCACTAACTGACGCTCCAAAACTAATGCATTAAAATCCATGGGACAATCTATTGTTATGTAATCTCTCAAGTTCGTTTCTTAATTGTAAATAGATAGCCATGCTCTCAAGTTCTTGATCTGATTTCAAGCCAAGCATAAGTTGGATTACATGCTAACAAGATGTTTATTGGAAGTAAATACTAATGCTGTAGAATTGTAAACAGATGCTTGGTAAAATAGATCAGACTCGGTCGTTGGAACAGCTGAAAGCCTGTGGAGTGCCAGCAAAGAACAGAGACAAATTCCCAATCCAGTGAGCTTGGATGCTGGCAGAGCTGCCAAGTTCTTGGGAGGAAGAAATCCAAGCAAGAGAGTGAGCCTGCTGAAACTATTGCAGTGGGGAGGGAGCTGCAACCCAGGGCGGTGGCAGTCTTCCTGTGGATGTCACTCCATTATCACTTTCTTCTGGGAGATGCAAGTTTCTGTGTCTCCTTTTCTTCTGGGAGATGTCACCAGCTATTCCACCAAAGAAGAGTCAAGAAATTTGTTTCTTTGTCTCTTTTTCTTCTGGGAGATGCAAGTTTCAACTGTTCTCAGATGCTCATGTATCTGCACAAGGAGATTTGATGTCCTGAAATAATTTGCTGAATTTGTTTGCTAGCTGAAAGATTTTGATAGAAAGTTGCACACTACTATAAAAGCATCTCTCTCTGTAATTAGAGTGGAATGCAGGATTTAGGAATCATCGGATGCAAATTTGAAATGAGAGAAATATTAAGAAAAAAATTACCACCCACTCAGGAAAGAAAAAGGGTAGAAGAAGGTGCCAAGATAGGGTTTAGATTCTGGTGGCATAGTGCATAATAGATTCTGATCTAGATACAGTCAGAGAACAGAATTGATCCAAATTAGTTTATCTTACAATTAAACTTACTGAGATTGTAAATTGTTTGTACAAAATTAAAATGAAAATAAAATTTATGATTCATACATCAACCACAAAGTTGGAGCAGTAGTTGATGCGATTTTAATATTGTTGTTCACGAAGTGATTACGATTCGAGTCATGAAAATAATATCTTTGTTACAAGCTTATATCGAGTTACCTCAATTTTCTAAGTAGAGCAAAACAATCAAGAGCATCAGATTAAGAACATCGGCACGCAGTTTGGGGACACTGTGATAAGGAAGAATTACCTTGATACATCTCATGTAGCATAGGGTTTCTGGATCACATCATTAACCATGTTATCCTGTAGATGAAGTGGTATCTCTAGATTTAGGCACACACTGCATGCCATCATCATCATCTTCTTCTTCAGTTCCATATGCAATATGAACTTGCTTACTTGATTTCTTAGTAGTAGATTTGTTCTTGTTGCCATGTTCAGGGTTTCTCCATTGCACCTGACAACCATGTCCCCCAGGTCAACATCAACAAGGTCTTTGGTGAAGTTGAGCTGGTAGGCAGACTGAGGTCAGCATTTGATCTTGATGACAACTCTGCAAAAGACAATGCAACAGTGAAGGAACACCACATCACCATTGGCTCATCTAAAGGACATTTTGTGAGGATGAGGTTGAGAGAATGATGATGGAGGCTGAGCTGCATGCCTAAGAGGACAAGGAAAACAAAGCTCTGATTGATACTAAGAACAGTGCTGACACAACAATCTACAGTATCAGAACTCCAGATGTTGTCTGTAGTGGCTGGCATTCACAAACGGATGGCAGGAGTGATCATCATTGACCAAATCAAGGCCAAAGATTGATGTGTAAACAAGGCAGTCTCAAAGGAAACAGAAGAAACCATATGAGCTCACCCAATTTTCTCAATGTTGCTGCAATCAAGTGCATCTTTCTTTTCAGTAAATGTAGCAAATTTTGTTCTTGTGATGTCACACCAGCATCAAAATCCTCCTACTCCACTCATTTAATTGTCATGTTTGATCAACTTAGACCATATACTCCACCTAATCTTTGAACATTCCCAGGTCTTTTGGTGTCCACCATGAGTTGCCTAAATCAAAGTAATCCGAAACCAGGGAATCTTCAACAGAGCACACAAAGCTATACATGGTGACCAAGGTTTTCTGAAAATGTTATTATAATATTTATGTTAAACAACTATAGGTGATGTTAACTGCATAATATATTATTAATTTTGGTTTCAACTGGCTGCCAACAGTGCCTCTCCATGATATATTCCTGTCCCAGAAGCAGCAATCCATTTCACCCTCTGCAAGTTGCATATGAGGTGAAGTAGATTTGCTCAACATCAGCATCCTACAAATCATTTTATTTAGGATGCTAAGTGTGGGGTTTTCCATAGGAGATGTGAAGATATGTGTCTGGAAGTCGCATCTTATGAATAGCTTTTACTCGTCCACCCAACAACAAATCTTTCATAGCATCTTGCCAGGATTTGCTGTTATAGTTTACCATCACAGCCCATTTAAAGTTGGATATGATTCTACTTGAGATGAACAAAATATGTCTTCATATCCTTGTTAATTATCTTCACCTTCCTAGGGTCCACTCTCTCTTTCTGTCTCTCCACATTAACCATTAAGAGCTCCTGTCACCAGAGCAGCAAGCTTCCAATTCTGAACTGTTGTCTCTGTGGCATTCTTTTTGGTCCTAAAGCTTTTATTTCTTCCTTGATGACTTTTCTTCTGTTGTCAAGTAGAACAAGCCATCATCTGGTTCAGTCGAGGGGCCAGGAGGGATACATCGGCACACAAAATTCCATGGCATGGAACATAGAGACATCATCTGCCTTGTTGGTCCAAGCTTACAAGTTTAATCCACCTACAAGCAACATTAGCATCATAAAGCACATACTATAATCCCATCTGCCTTGTGCTGCACAATGCACATAGTTTATGTTGGCCTATACAGCTAAGCTTTGTGCAGTCCACAGCCTATATTTGACTATGGAAGACTTCATCATGCCATTTGTCTCTGAGCCTATCTACAGCTTTGATTGTCCACCATTCATAAGATCAAATGATATCATTGTTATCTGGTAAGCTTACGCTCAAAGTCCTTCATGCTTACTTAAGAGTGCTTAATTGGGAAGATAAACGAAGCATCCAGGAAACCAATTCAAGTTAAATAAATCTGTAACAGAGCTTGAGCTTAAGAAAGAGGCTTGATCATAGCTGGTTTCTCCTTATTCTAAATGAGGATGAGCTCATTCAAAGCTTGGCCTGATTCATAGTTTGTAGTGACGGGTAGGAAGTCCTTATCAATCTGTTAAAGCTACGAAGATGATCGATCCTCGAATCGCTATCGTTCTATTGCGAAATCCTTTCTTGCTTTGATGAGGAACTCAGCTCAGCCAAGAGGGATATGAACTACTAGTAATCAGAGCACACGTGAGCTTGCAATCCATCGCTGTTTGCTCCTGAGTTTGAGGAGATGTCGAACACCAAAGCAAACTAAGCATCAGAGTCAATGCAGCACACATCTGCCTCAACAAGCTTGCTTGCCATGTTCATGCTCCAAGAAAGTCTTCAAGCAATGCAGTGACTGCAAAATAGAATGCATTGCCATGTTGACAGTTTCATGCTCTGCAACTTGCACCTCATCTACTCTACTCAATCAACGAAATGATTCTTTTGTGAGAATGATACGATATGTTTGATCATTCATAGATTTGGGTATCTCCAGCAGACATCGGGACAAAGGTCAGGCTACTAAGATTGACAGTCCTTTGATACCTTTTGGATAATGACTTGCTGTTAGATTGCCTTAGAAGATATGATTTGCTTGGCTCAAATCTGTGAGGTTAGATTCATTGCTCACCCACCACATATAATAGAGAGATGCCTCAAGCATTACCAGTGGAATCTGTTCTTCTTCTTCTTCTTCTTTTTAATGGGTTTTATGTTTAGCTGTTCACAGTTACTTCTTATCAATAATACCAGCAATTATTGCACCTAATTTAGACTCTCTTGCTTCCTTGACCGTTGACTTTAATTAAACTGGTGAGGTCTTTGTGACTAAAGAATGACTTGGTTTCCTACTCTCTAAATTATTGTTCTAATAATTCAAGTTTACATTTAGTCCTTGAGTTCATTCCTTTGCAGATATCTTATTTCTTTTTAGCGTAAGATTACAGATCCTGGATAGCGGATTATTAGATTGAGAATAGCCTAATATGGAATTAATCCATGAATTAATACTTTTCAAAGCTTCCCATCACGTTGGCATGCATGTTTTTAAAGACATGAACAACAACAGCATGTCCTCATCCTCTGCGACATGCCCGAAGTGTGGAGCCAATCGGCCCTCCCTCAAGCGACGGAATTCCATGGCTTTCTCGTTAGGACGTAAGCCTGTGACTGAGTGCTTAGAACACCAGGGAACGCCATGCCAAGTCTTTGTTTCTTACAGGATCCCGAGGTACGGAGCGCATCATGCACCGTTCTGCCCTAGTTACGTGTACCGTGCCGCGGTCAAATCCACGTTTTTGGACTAGAAAACTAGGATACACAGCTACGCCAGCCATGATGTAGTTGTCCCTCGTCCCTTTCTCTCCCGGGCTGCCCTACTCCCTTCTTGCTTTGATTGCTTTGTTAATGATGGTTTGGTTTCCTTTGCTGGCTTTCCTCGGTCTCTCTCTCTCTCTCTATAAATATGTGAAGCCTGAGATCTTCTTCTTCTCGTAACACTGACACCACTCTCGTGGGAGCTGCTGCTTCTCTCGGTACTAGGGAACTGTTGTTCATGGGATCCAAGGCAGACAACGGGTGGTTCGTGTTGCTCTCCGTAGCCGCCAAATGCGGTGAGCTCTCGACCGACCCCGCCCATCTCCTCTCTCTCGCTGTCGTCGTTGCGGTCTGCTGGCTTGCCACTCTCCTGCTGCACTGGGCCATCCCCGGTGGCCCCGCCTGGGGGAGGTACTGGTGGAGCAGGCGGCGGCTGTGGGGCTTCGGCCATGCCATCCCGGGGCCCCGGGGGCTCCTCGTCGTCGGGGGCATGGGCCTGATGTCTGGCCTCGCCCACCGCAAGCTCGCGGCCGCCGCTGACGCCGTCCCTGGCTCCAGGCGGCTCATGGCCTTCAGCCTGTGCGACACCCGAGTGGTCGTCACCTGCGACCCGGACGTAGCCAGGGACATCCTCAACAGCCCCGACTTCGCCGACCGGCCGGCCAACGAGACGGCCTACGGGCTCCTGTTTGACCGCTCCATCGGTTTCGCCCCCTACGGCGCCTACTGGCGCGCCCTGCGGAGGATCGCGGCCATCCACCTCTTCTCCGCCAAGCAGATATCCGCCTTCGCCAGCCACCGAGCTGAGATCGCCGCTCAGATGGTTCGTGCCCTCGACGACCTTGTCTCTCGGCCTGTCCAAGTACGGAGCATCGTGAAACAGGCCTCCCTCAACCACGTCATGTGGTTCGTCTTCGGGAAGCAGTACGAGCTCGAGCAGGACACCGAGGAGATGAGGGAGCTGAGAAGCATGGTAGAAGAAGGCTACGAGCTCCTGGGCAAGCTCAACTGGTCGGACCACCTGCCAATGCTCGCCGGCCTGGACCTGCAGCGAATCCGGCATCGCTGCTCCGCCCTCGTCCGCCGGGTCGACCGGTTCGTCACCGGCATCATCGAGGAGCACCGAGCAAGGCGGGCGCGCGACCCGGAGGCGGCTCCGCGGGACTTTGTCGACGTTCTGCTGTCCCTGCAGGTCTCCGATAGGTTATCCGATCCCGACATAGTCGCCGTCCTTTGGGTAATTCTTGCCTCTTTAATTAGAGTTATTACGGAGGAATTATTGTGAAGAGTGATTTGGTAGAGTTAATGATGTGAACAATTGTGTAGGAGATGATATTTCGGGGTACGGACACCGTCGCGGTGCTGGTGGAGTGGGTGCTCGCGAGGCTAGTGATGCACAAGGACGTGCAGGCGAGGTGCACGAGGAGCTGGACGTCGTGGTGGGCAGAGACCGGGCGGTGATGGGAACCGGCGAGTCGGGTCACTGCCGTACCTGCAGGGGTGATCAAGGAGACGCTGCGAATGCACCCGCCGGGCCCGCTTCTGTCGTGGGCCCGCATGGCCACGTCGGACGCGCTCGTCGGCGGGGCCCACGTGCCCGCGGGGACCACCGCGATGGTGAACATGTGGGCCATCTCCCACGACCCCGCGGTCTGGCCGGACCCGCTCCGGTTCGACCCGGGCCGCTTCCTGGGGCCAGACGGACACGCGGTCGAGCAGCCGGTGATGGGGTCGGACCTGCGGCTGGCGCCGTTCGGGGCCGGGCGGCGGAGCTGCCCTGGGAAGGGATTGGCCATGGCGGCCGTCGAGCTCTGGGTTGCGGCACTGGCGCACGAGTTCGAGTGGCTGCCGGCGTCCGACGACGTGGCGGCTGGTGGAGTCGACCTCTCGGAGGTGCTGCGGCTGTCCTGCGAGATGGCGGCGCCGTTGACCGTAAGGCTGCGGCGGCGGGGGCCCGCTTGATGGAAGGTGATCTTGTCTGACGACGTACACGTGCAGTTGGGTCGGTAGGAACTACGTTAGCTACTACGAAGTCTTAGTCGTCTACTTTTCTCATGTTGCTGTCACTTCTCTCTCTTCTTCTCCAGTGGGGAATTGTGTAAGCTTTGAAACTGCACTATATGTATAATTATATAAATGAAAAATGTATAATATTAAAAATACCATCAAGTTTGACTTGACAATTCCTAATTGCACAATTTGATAGTCGTCAATGATATGTTGTAATTGGAAAACATTAAACCCAACAAGTTAGTCTGATGGTATGTAATCAGATTCCTTCCTTGCATGTCGATTGTTCGAAACCAAAACTCTTCATGACGATCTATCATCTGACTATCTTCTTCTTTTAGTAGCTCCAGGCAAGTTGCAATATAAAGAAGTACGAAACTGTGAGTAGGCTTTCTATGTTGCATCAGTCACTCCATTGCTGAAAGACTTTCCTGGAGCATGAATACAGCAAGAAAGCTTCTTGAATTAAAGAACTCAACAAGTATCTTCCAGAAATCTACTCTAGCTCGCAGAAAGACTTGGTTGGTCAAAGATTAACCTAGCTGAGGCAGTAACTGGAGTCAGATCCCTACTGTTTGTGTAGATGTTTGCTGCTTTGACTATGCCGCTTGGTTTACTTTGATAGAAGATTAACATATTGTCATCAGCCTGACCTCTTCTCCTTTCCATTGTCTTCAACAACTATGCTGCTCAGTGAATTATTGTTCTTTGTGCATTGAGACTGGGAGATCAATCAAGCTACATAGGATCAAGGTTTTCCAAGGTGGAGATGTAGGCTGTGTACAGCACAAAACTTGCTTGTGTAGACTAGCATAAACTATGTGCATTTTGTAAAGCAAGTGGGATTGGAGTTGGTGGTTTGGTGGTGGTCACATTGCTCGTAGGTGGATGAAACTAACAAGGTTGGAGGTTGGACCGACAAAAGAAGAGAAACCTCTGTAAAACATGCCACAAAAGCCATGTGCTGATGTACCCTTTCTCACTTGTCAACTGAACCAGGGTGGTTTCTCGCAGTTGACAAGAGAAGTCATCAAGGAAGGATAAGATACTAAAGACCAGTGGTTCATGGCAGGAGGTCTTGTTGTTAGTTTGAGGGACAGTGGATCCTAGGATCATGACGACTTAATGTTCAGTGGTGTCAGAGGAAGAAAATGAATTTCCTCTCAAGCAATATGTTGGAAAAAATTATTATAACGAAATAATTTTTTTTTATATATCAAAATAATTTTTTAATTAAAATATTAATTTATTATTAAAAATAAATATTAATCAAAATATTATAAATAGTAGAACAATAAATTAGTCACAAAGTGAGACATCGAATTTTAATGTGAAAAACTCAATACGAAAAAAATCATGAGATCGTAGTCCACTTCGAATTTCTACCATCACTAATAATAATAGTAAGTTTACAATAAATTTCTCCAGAATAAATAGAGAATCACAATAATATCAAAATACATATCTTGGTTTAATACTAATATATCATTATCACCAAAGATGAATTTCATCAAAGAAAATATTTAGATCTCACCAAATAGGTATATTAGAAAAGCATATCAGAGAAGATAAATCATAGATCGGTACCATTAGGATTTTAGAGCTTGTTACAATGATTCCCCTCATAAAATTTGAGCTAAAACCAACGAAGTTTAGCTACTTCATTGTCTAACAAAAGTCTTAAAACGTAGCCTTTTCTCTCTCATCTCTTTCTCTATTCTTTTTTTATGTCGATATATATTTTCACTCATGTTGATAGCAAATAAGATTTCCTTAATTGCACGAGGAAATCTCACTGCTTTGTTAAGAGAAATTCTCCCTTCTAATCTCTATAAATATACATTATATTATATTAATTGGTGTGTACTTTATAATTATATTTCACTTTATCATGGTATCAGAGCTTTTTGCCTAGAGCAAGCTCTCTTCTCGCTATCCAATGATAGCAATTACTCCTCACCAAGCCTTGCCACCTCCTGAGAAAGAACCTCAGTTGCTTTGCGATACCTCTGCCTTTACTCTAATCGCTCATCCGCCCTTAGCAACCCATCGTCGTTCTTACAAAAGTGTAACATCTCCTCCCTACGATTGATTTCTCACTTGAAGATGCCATAGTTCATACCTATTCTAGATGGCTTGGTGAGTCGTGCATGCATCTTGGCTTCCCTCTCTACCTCGGTTCACCTCCAATGATGTTGATCAAGACATGGTGACCCGATGCGATTGCGGTGCTTCTTCGCATCTCCAAAGTCAACCATTGGACACATCCTATCATTGTTACTGCCCGACTAACCATAACTCAACCAGTCCATCCATCACTTGCACCACCCTCGGCAGATCCATTGTATCAAAGCAACTTGCTGCTCATGGTGCTCAACTTCATAGGTGTTATCTAGTCTACTCTCTGTTCTTCCTCAATAGAGCTTCCTTAGCCACATCTCGCCAGGTCGCTCCTATTCCTCTCGAGCCTCACTGGCCTCACCTCCCTATAGGGTCATCACTGGTAACACAGGTCGCATCCACCATTGCTTGGTGACCTTTTTCACTTGTGACCCAAGAGTAGGTGTTCTTTGGTCCTATACCACATCTGCCCAAGTACTACACGCTGTTTGTTCACCTTTAATACCATGAGCAACCACGTAGGCCTCGGAGCGATGGCGTCTACACCATCAACATCACCACGTGAACGTGTTGATGAGGTTGAACGAGAGACCCATCAACAACCTCCGTCTGGAATTCTCATTGGCAGTATACTCGATGGAGAAGGTATTGCGATCTGCACTGATTGTAGTAGACTCTCCTCTCACTAGCAACGAGCGAGTAGTCATAGCCTCTACCGTTGCTTTTTGAACTCTACCACTGACCATTGTGCTGACTAGTACTCCAGCGGACCTGCAGTAGTTCCTTATATAGGTAGAAGTGGTTGCACCTCCTCTTCATCAATGAGAAACCCTTCCTAGTAGATCTACACCTTCTCCCTTTGGCAGCTGTGATCTATTGATCATGGGTCGCTTTCTTCTTCTTAGTCATCACTATTGACTCTCGGTTATTGCCACGCTTCTAGGAAGCAGCCATCCTTGCCAAACGTTCATTGGGACCAGTCTACATAAAAACAACGCACCGAGTGTGGCCTTTGATTAAGTTGTACTGAGGCAAGTGCAGCTCTGCCTACTCCACCTCACACAGCACCCTTTGGAAGAGCTCAAGCAGCTCGACGGTGGTATACTCGAATGATAGAACCCCAGAGGAATTCTATGTAGATTGATCTTTGAGGGGGATTAACCCTTGAACACTATAGGAGTTCTACCCTCCAAGTAGTCGGCCTTGTGGCAGCAATTGTAGATTGATCTTTCTTATTCAAAAGAGATAGAGGCTACATACTTATATAAGACTCCAAACCCTAACCCTAGTGGCTGCTTCCTAAGTAAAATACCTCTTTTGCCCTCAACCCTAGCCAACCGGCCTAGTAAAGGGAGGCGGTGGCTAGGAAGCCCAAAGGCTCAACTATAAACCATAGTCATTCTTTTTTACAGAATAGAGATGACTAGGTGGAGTTTATTACAATCTCATAGGGTTTTTATTAGCTGCTACTTGGTTGAGTAGGACCTAACCCTGCTAGGGTCCTATCAAGCTCACCCTCTTTAAGTTAGCTTTGTCCTCAAGGTTGAGGTTCCATGAACTCAGGGAACCAGGTCTTCAGCTCCTCATATGATTCTCATGTGGCATCCTCGGGTGGTAAATTATTCCAATACACTAGTACTTTTGTAGAGAGACGTCGACGACGCATCACGATTCTACGATCAAGGATGGCTTGTGGTTGGGCTTCAATATCTCCATCAGTGGTGTTGGGCAGTTGAATCTGGGGTGACTCATGTTTTCTTAACTTGGGCTTCAAGCATGACACATGGAAGACATGGTGGATTTTAGCATCCTTAGGCAATTTAAGTCTGTACGTCATGGCTCCAATACGCTCTGTGATCTGATAGGGCCCATGGAGGCTTATGTATTGATGGAGAGTTGCTTGTATGGCTGTAGGTGAAGATAAACTCAATCTTCTATCGAAAATTCTCTTTCGCTTGGTCGTGTGTCGGCTTGTTACTTCATTTTGACTTGAGCGGTAGAGAAATTATCCTTTAGCAGTTGTAGGAGTTTGTCTCTGTCAATTAAATCTTGGTCGACCTGATCTACCTTAGCCGAACCAATTATATACTTTGGGATCACAGGGACCGGTCGACCATACAATGCTTCATATGGGATAAATTTTGTAAATGAATGATACATAGTATTATATCACTATTCGACCTAAGGGAGCTATTTTGTCTACTCCTTTGGCCGGTCACTAGTGAAACACCGAAGGTACATCTCTAAACACCTATTCACCACCTCTATTTGGCCGTCAATTAATAGATGATATGCTATGTTCATCTTGAGTTTGGTGCCCTGCAACTGAAATAATTCGGTCCAAAATTTACTGGTGAAGACCCTGTCATGATCACTTACAATGGACCTTGGCATCCCATGTAATTTAATAATATTTTTTTAAAAAAATCTGAGCGATACTAGCAGTAGTGTAGGGATTTCACATAGTACAAAAATGAGCATATTTCATAAGTCAATCAACCACCATGAGGATTTGGCTTTTACCTTTGGAAGGTGACAGCCCTTCGATGAAGTCCATAGAGATGTTAGTCTACATCGAGTCTGATATGGGTAGTGGTTGTAGTTTCCCTAGACTCGCCACTGTTTCACCCTTTTGTTATTGACATACATCACATTATGCCATATATTCAGAAATAATTTTTTTCATCCGTCTCCAATAAAAATTTTGCTTCACTCTTTTGTAGGTTCTTAGAAATCTGGAGTGCTCTGCTGAAGGTGTGGTATGCATTTCATGCAGAATGACTTTGATGCAAAGGGAGTCGGGTATAAGTACAATACGACTTTTGTAGCGTAGATCATTCGAATCCCAAGTATAGTGAGCTATTGCGCTTGGATCCTCCTCCAATTTTTAATGATATTGTTGGTCTCTGGATCCTTCTTCCATTCTTCCCTAATGTCCTCGAGGAAGCCAGTGGTAGGAAGAGAGATGACTGAAAATTTAACTTACTCAGGTAGTCGTGAGAGTGCATCTGCAACAACATTTTTTCCCCCCTTTTGTAAGTAATTTCATAATTAAATCCTAGAAGTTTGGTTACCTATTTTTGGTACTCCAGGGATAATATCTTCTACTTTAAAAAGTACTTGAGGCTTCTATGATCGATTTTAATTTGAAATCATCGATCGGTAGGATCTCCACGTTCACTGCGTACCTGAATGGCGAACATCTCCTTATCATAGATCGATATTTTTTGATGGGAGGGATACAATGCCTTGCTGGTGTTTGCAAGTGTTCGACCATCTTACATGAGAACGACTCTAATTTTGACTCCAGATGTGTCGACCTCAATGATGAAAGGTCGGCTAAAATCTAGTAGTGCTAGCACCGACGTCGTCGTCATGGCAACCTTAAGTTTATCGAAGGCAACGGAGGCTTTGTCCGACCATTGGAAGACATCTTTTTTTAGTAGAGAAGTGAGGGTGCACTGATCTTCCCATAGTCCTTCACAAATTTTTGATAGTAGCCCGTTAGTCTAAGGAACCCACGCAGTAATTTCACATTTGTAGATTTCGGCCTTGTATTGCTTCAATTTTTGTTGGGTCTACTGTCACTCCTTCTGATATTATGTGCCCAAGGTACTCTACTTTTTGCTAGAGAAAGCTGTACTTTGATAGCTTAACAAAAAGAGTATTCTTTCGAAGGATCGTCAGAAAGAACCACGAGTGCTGAAAGTGAGTCTTAAGAGAAGGGCTGTAAATGAAAATATCATAAAAAAATACCAGCATAAATTTGCAAAGAAAGCTCCGAAAAATATCATTCATGAGACTTTAGAAGGTTGAAGGAGCATTAGTGAGTCCAAAAGGTATTACTAAGAATTCATAATGGCCGTTATGTGTGCAGAAAGTATTTTTGGAATGTCATCTTCACATACCGAATTTGGTGGTAACGGATCCAAGGTCCAACTTCGTGAAGACTCGAGCTCCTTTTAACTCATCAAGAAGTTTATCCACTACTAGTATTGGGTACTTATCCTTAACGGTGATGTCATTTAGAGCTCGGTAGTCGATGTACATGCACCAAGTTCCATCCTTCTTTCATACAAGTAGTGCTGGTGAGGTATAGGGGCTGTAGCTTAGTCGAATCACCCTTGTTTCAAGCATCTCCTTTACAATCTTCTCAATTTCATCCTTTTGGAGGTGAGGATAATGGTACAACCGAGTGTTCGTTGGTGGCTTGTGTAACATCCCTCATTTTAAAAATTTATAAGGGCTTGTTTATAATGTGAGGACTTAATTATAAATATGAGGATTGTTTAATAATTATTTTACACTAAATAATCTTATATTAAAAGTTTAGTGCTAGAGACCAAAATATGAATATTAATAATTGGATATAATTTATGAAAGATTTATATTCAGTTAAAAAAAAGAAAGAAGGAAAGAAAGAGATGGAGGACATGTGTCCTTACCTAACCAAAGGAGGGTGCCACTTGTGGTTGTTCTATATATGACACAGTTTTTCATCATGCATGCTTGTCACCTATTATTGCATTAGCCAAAACTTAAGCAAATAAATGAGAAGTTAAGAAAAACTTAACCAAGAGGTGGGAAACTTGCTGCAAGCTGCAACGTAGACTTGAGAAGAGAAGGAGAAGGAATTGAAGGAGAAGAAGAAAATTTTGACTTGGCTTAAGGTTTTGCATCAATTCCCCCACATTTGGAAATCAAAATTTTTCTAAGACAAGTGTTCCACTCCTTTTTATTGCAATTCTAATCTTTGCTTTTGCCTTGGATATGAAAAATTTGAATTGTTCTAGCCTTGAAATCTGATATCTCTATTGTTTGGAATGTAAATATTTGAATCTGAAAAATTATCAAGATTCTGACCCTTCTACTTTGTTTTGGCTATTAATCCTGTACAGAATTCCAATTTAGGTAAAACTTATTTGATCTGAATATAGACTTGTAAACCTTTCTATTGATAGCTTACTTGTATGATTTGGAATAAACTTTCCTATCCAAACATCAAATCAGAGACTACATATTTTGACCTTTTGATACAAAACTACCTATAACTCTCTATTGGAAACTCTAATTTATACAAAACTTACTTTTTTTGAGACTAGACTTATAGGTCTTTCTTTTGATACCTAGATTAAAAGGTTTTGGGACAAAATGACTACCCAGAATCCTGTTGAATTTGATTCTATAGTTTTTGAAAATAAAGATTTTATTCCCTAACTCTTGGTTGCCGAATCATTTGTAACTCCTTGTTAGAAACTCCTAATTAGATGAAACTTATTTAATCTGAAAGTAGATCAATTTAGCTTTATGATGATATTTTCTTGAGTAATTTGGAGCATAATTGATTATCCAAATAATTCATGAATTATACCTTTCAAATTCTGTCAGAATCAAGTTCTTTTATTGATGTTGTCTATTCACGTTTCATCCTATTAGAAACTGATTTCAGCTAAATTCTTTTTCAGTTGAGCTTTATATTAGTCCTTTGAAATTCTTGTATTGTTCATCTTGAAATTATTTGTATACCTGAAATCTATTATATAATGTTCATGTTAGCACTATCTTGTTTCGTAAAGGCACACGCATATTTTCGTTGTCCCGCATATACTTTCGATATGTGCCAATGTTATTATTCATACTACCTTTTTGTACTCTAGTGTCTTGTGGGATAATTAGAGCCTACGATGCTCAAAGTTATGTTTGGTGGTCCATGCTTTGAATAAACCATGTATTCTGTTTGGGTCCATGCTTTGAATGGACCATATTATATTTAAGATCCCACTACACCCTCCATGTTCTTTGATATGATATCCAAAACATTGCTTCTATGTTTATCTATGTGCTTTGGATGAGAATGAAATGAATGTAACGTTAGATATGACATTTGAGCTTCTATTCTTTATTTGTTAATCTGATATACTCTGAGATATCTCATATGCCATTGTTATGCTTTGAAATATGTTTCAAATTATTTCCTATACCATTTGATATATTCCAAAATATTTCTTTTGCTCTTGATATGTTCCGAAACCATTTATATATTATTAATATGTTCTGAAATGTTTCCTTTGCACTTGACATGCTGTCACGGACAAAATTGTAAACGGCTTGTTTGATGTAATGCTTATGCATGTCCGTGTCCCTTTTGGTTGGTTGTCACTTGTAAAACTTGTAAAGGGCTTGCCAAAGGTAAAATGCCTCATTTGAGCGAGTTTGTAAGCCATTGTAGGCTTGTACATAAAGCTTGCGTCGAGTGACATACTTGTACTAGAATTCAGAGTGGACCAATTTTATACCTTTGTTGTGCAACTGTTTGAGCTTGTAATATGCATGGTTGGCTATAAAGTGTTTGCTAAAAGAGTGGCTTGTGGATCCCGTGTGAAGCGCTTTCTCTATCCCGTTCTCTCTTCCGTAGGTCCTAAGGGATTCTAAGAGATTTCGGGGAGGCTGACCTTTGCGGTGATACGCATTGGTGCCGCACGGCTTAGGCAAAACCAGCTAAGTCCGTGATGATGGTATCGTGAGCGGACAAGCCCACTTACAAACACTTAGCATGCAAACGTGGGGACCTAGCGAGGCACCACGAATACAAGCTAAGAGGAATGCGGAGCGCACAAAGGTCGGGATGGCTGAGTTCGAGCGATGGCTTGACGTTAACACCCGGACTTTGATAAAGGTGCTCGAGGCAAGCAGTGCTTGGCAAAGGATGAGACCGCAAGGTGGAGTGGGTTGTTCAACGATCGAAAGAGTTGTTAACTCGAGGAATTCGATACTCATGCAAGGCCTTGCATGCGGACGATGGATTGTTCGCGGCCATCCCAAGGCGACCGAAGGTCGGCGCCATGGAGCATTAAAACTTTCTCTTCGACATGTGCAGGATACTTTCGTAAGAGGTGAAGTGTGCAGCAGTTCGGCATGTTGCTAGACCCAGAGGGGTGCAAAGGCGAGCTGTATTGGTGAAATGTCACAATCTAGCAAGTGCATTTGCAAAGGCAGAATTGGGCACGCTTTGTTCAAGCAGAGGCTAAGTAGTCCAATGGGATGGTGGTATCCAAAACTTCCAAAGGGAAGAAGGCTAAGAGCGGTTGCTCCAACAGACAGATATCCAAGAGGGATAATCTTGTGCAATGAACGCACTAGTTGAGGAGTACCTCAAGTCGGGCTCGATGGATCGAGTAAGCGGTAAGGAGTCATTGCATGATCTCGCCAGTGGTGATGCGTTGGTGGACGCATAGCGAGATCAAGTGGGGGAGCAACCCAGGCAATATAAAGTGAAGGCACACTTGGAGCCGATAGTGAGATCGGACTCAACAAAGGGTTGACCCGTGGAATGGTGGGCGTGAGGGCCACCATTAACTCAATGCAAATCGAGAAGCGGAACAACTTGGGGTAACTTGTTGATGTACCCAAACCGCATGAAGGAGTTGGCGAACAAGATAGAACGATGGAGCGGAGGCTTGGAGCTTGCCTTAGACAGAGGTCAAGGACATGGACTCTGCATGGCGGTGAATCGGATCATGTCGCTCCATGGGTTTCATATTCGATGGAGCCGACTCATCTTGCATGGTACCAAAGACAGAGGGAGCTTTGAGGCACATGCACCTTATCTCGATGAAGCATTTGGGAGATTCTAAGCGTGTAGCTATTCGTTGCTATGATGATGCAAAGTTGGTGTCAAAAGGCCTTGACACGGGGCAAGAGGATGCAGGGACAGATACTCTTGAACAATATGCCAGAGTGTAGCTATTCAAGTTGCCATGAGGAAAGCGTGCGCTGGAGAGGAGATTGTCTTTGGTAGGTGGAATGGTTCGTGGATCCGCATAATGGTGCACCTATTCAGATGAAGTCGAGCGCGACTAGGAGCTCCAAGTCGGTGAACAACACGACGGCAAGAAGAGCTATGGATTCAAGCGTGAATGCCATGGTACCGCAGAGGCGGTCTTCCGGCGTGCACGAATGTTGCATTGAGTGGAAGCCTTGGACATCACTTATGGGGCCGTGCCCTATCGAGGAAGAAGTTCGGATGCAAGTACTGTGGAGTCCCATGTGGGACCGGATCATGCAGGTATGATCGAGCGGTGAAAGAGTGGAACTGCTTCTGAGCTCACATTCGCTTAAGGGAGCCCGGCAAGTCAGAGGACAAGGCCGAATAAGAGAACATTGCTGCCAATGAAGCCAAGGTGAACAGAAATAGTGCAAGCCCTGTGACAAGAATGGCAGTGGCCATACATGGGTGGTGTAATCAGTCTTTCCAGACCAAGTGGAACTGCTCAGAGAACGCAGAGGTGTCGGGCGCATGGTCGAAACGGGCGAAGAAGCAATGACGAGTCCAAGAGGGACTCACTACCCAAGATCAATCATCTAGATTGAAGGTGGACTCAAAGGAGTGCCACAATGCCGCGGAGGTGAATCTACCGATCATGAAGAAGGGATGTAGATGCGAGACAACGGATAGTAGTGCTATGGGCGTTGCAGTGCCATGGTACCGCAGAGGCGGGACTTCCGGGGAGTCATCAATCCCTTGCTCTCATAGAGGGAGAGCACTTGGTCGTGATATGGGCCGTGGAGGAGGAGAATGCTTCGGCAAACTCCAAGTACCAAGACAAGGCTGAAGGGCGTGGCTGTGGAACCGTAAGACCGGTGTCAATAGACTTTCCATCAAGATAGCCGTGAGTGAAGGACTTCGGTCGATGCAAGAGTGCATGACATCGGAGTAAGCAGACGCGGTGCTGTACCTTTGCTACTCAAAGGAATAGGCAGCAAAAACGATAGAGAAGCCGGTACAATCCTAAAGGCAATCAAATCTATCGAAGACTTGCCCCAAGTTGGAGTGATAACTTCTTGCATTCCGAAGTTCAAGGGCAATGAGAAGGCGAATCATAGTAGCTGACTCGGTGCAAGGATTGCAAACACTTTAAGTGCTTGGAAGTGTGAGCTAAGAGCGGCGAAGTCTAGTAACCACTTGATGCAGTACAACTCGAGGAGGCGCGAAGTCAAGTAACCTTTGCCTTCTTAACTCTCAAGAGAATGGGCGGAATCGAGTACCCCAGCTCTCTTAGTTATCTGGCAGAGGAGCTCTGCACAAATTTGAAGACCCTTCGAAGTGACTAAAGGAAGATAACAGTTGTCCAGTCCTCACCAACGGTGATCGCATCGAGAGTAGATCTCGCTTCATTTCTCAACCGAATACCAATCGAAGCGGAAGTGATGCGAGCCTACTTGGGCAAGACAACCGAGTGGAAGAAGATTCGATGGGCAAATTTTGCGGAGGAAGGACTGAAAAATTTAAAGGTTGCGGCGATGCTCGTTAAAGCTCCAACAAGCATCTATCCAATTGAAGAGATAAGAAGAATTTGAAGTGGCGCATATCAAAGATGGTCTTTTCCTTCATCGATGAATCATAAGACTCAAGGATCAAGACAACTTTGCCGACCCTACACGAGTCGAGTTATTGGCGAAGTTGAAGCAGCATGGCGGATTAAAGTTTGACGACTCAACAATAACAAGTAGAGAGCAATTGGGAGCCAAGGGGCGCATTACCGCAGGAGCAGAAGATCGAAGATCCAACAAGGAAAAGAAGTTGCAGTCCACAAAGGCTTCGACGAGGACGTCAAAGGAATAAGTGGGGGAGAATGTCACGGACAAAATTGTAAACGGCTTGTTCGATGTAATGCTTATGCATGTCCGTGTCCCTTTTGGTTGGTTGTCACTTGTAAAACTTGTAAAGGGCTTGCCAAAGGCAAAATGCCTCATTTGAGCGAGTTTGTAAGCCATTATAGGCTTGTACATAAAGCTTGCGTCGAGTGACATACTTGTACTAGAATTCGTCCGTAGTGGACCAATTTTATACCTTTGTTGTGCAACTGTTCTGAGCTTGTAATATGCATGGTTGGCTATAAAGTGTTTGCTAAAAGAGTGGCTTGTGGATCCCGTGTGAAGCGCTTTCTCTGTCCCGTTCTCTCTTCCGTAGGTTCTAAGGGATTCTAAGAGATTTCGGGGAGGCTGACCTTTGCGGTGATACGCATTGGTGCCGCACGGCTTAGGCAAAACCAGCTAAGTCCGTGACAATGCTTCGAAACATTTCATACATCTTTGCTATGTTCTAAAATGTTTCTTTGCCCTTAATATACTTTGAAACATTTCATACGTTTTTGCTATGTCCGAAATGTTTCATTCGCTCTTGATATGCTCCAAAACCATTCATACGTCTTTGATATATTCTGAAATATCTCATCTGCTCTTGATATGCTCTGAAACCATTCATACATCTTTGATATATTTTGAAATGTTTCATTTGCTCTTGATAGGCTCCGAAATGTTTCATTCACACTTGATATGCTTCGAGAACATTTCATACGTCTTTGCTATATTCCAAAATGTGTTTATTTGCTCTTGATATGCTCCGAAACCATTTATACGTCATTGATATGTTCCGAAATGTTTCTTTTGCTCTTGATATACTCTGAAACCATTCATACATTATTGATATATTCTGAAATATTTCATTTGCTCTTGATATGCTTCGAAACATTTCATACGTCTTTGATACGTTCTGAAATATTTTCTTTGCTCTTGATATGCTTTGAAAATATTTTTGTATGTCATTGATATGTTTTGAAATATTTCCCTTGCCTTTGATATACTCCGAAACATTCCATACGACATTGATATGCTTTGAAATATCCTATGCATCATTGATATACTCTGTAATATCCTATGTATCATTTGATATGCTCCAAAATACTATTTACGTCATCTGATATGCTCTAATTCCTCTTTACTCCCTTTGTTATAAACTAAATATGTTTTGAATGAAATGACATTTGTGATTCTGTATCTAATGAGCTTATATCCATGAATTTTTGTATCTCTATCTTGCATTTGGATACCAAGTCTGTTTAAAGCTATTCCCCTCTTGTTCTGAATTTGCTTGCCACTTGCTAAGCTTTATAGCTCACTCTATTTTATATAACCCTCTTTTAGGTTAGCTTGTCATGCGTTAAAATATTAGAATTGAGCTAAGGCAGTGAAAAGCTATTCAAATTATGACAAGTCATTGTGGATTGTTATGTTGTTATTTTATAAATGTATTTTGTATGAAATGTGATGTTGTCAACAGATTTGGATTGATGTATCAGTAAAAGTTTTAAAAGACCTTGCACGAATGAAATTTTGGAATGTTGAGTTTGTTAGGGATCGAGCGGCACTAAGAGAGGGGGCGGGGGCGGGGGGGGGGGGGTTGGGGTTGGTGGTGGGGGTGAATTATTGTAGCGGTAAAGAGCGATAAACTTTCGATGATTTAAACCAACCGGAGACTTAAATGCGATAGAAATAATATTTTCGACTAAAACCGACTTCGATTAAAGCATAATGGAGAGTGCTTAAAGTAGGGAGTGTTTAGAGAGGAAGAAGATAGTGATGAGTAAGTTGAGCAGCGAAGAAAAGATGATTTGCAGAAATGTAAATGCAAGAACGTAAACGCAAACCATTTTTATAGTGGTTCGGTCATCCGACCTACATCCACTCCTGATTCCTCTTTGCTTGAGGCCACCGGCTTTTCACTAGCTGCCTTCCTTCCAACGGGCGAAGACAAACTCCCTTACAACTCCTCTCCTTTTGATGGGTTTAGGAGATAACCCTTACAAGCACTCTTACCCCTCTCTTGGACTAGAACACTCTTAAAACTTAGAGGGATAATTTGACACACTTTCAATAGAGTTTTTCCCATCTTCTTTTTTCAGTTCTAGACCACCTTTCATCCATGAATGAGAGGGGTATTTATAAGTCTCAATAGGATTCAAATTTGGAGCCCAAATTTGGACCATAAAATTTGAATCACCTTGGTTTTCGCATTCTAGCGGTACTGGGTAGTGCCACCGCTGGTGCCCTCGGGTGCTGGGCGGTACCATCGCCAACCTGGGGCGGTTCCACCGCCCAAGGTTCGGCCACTGGGCGGTGCCATCGCCCAGGTCATTTCAGCACACTGGTTTAGGCCGAAAACTCGATCGAAACCGGTCCAAATGAAGTCCGAATTAGCCCAAATTTGGTTTATAGGATTAACACATAATCATAAACCAAATTATGTGCTAACTATGAATTTAAAGATATTTTCTAAGCTATTACAAAGTCCATAATACAAGACTTCTTTTGGCGAGTTTTCGGTGAACTTCCGGCGGTCTTCCGATGAACCCTCGGAAACCATTCTACGAACTCCCGGCAAGCTCCCGGATTTCACGATGATCTTGGCGAGTTCCACCGAGCTTCTTTGGCAAGCTCCGATCTTTCTTGGCAAGCTCCACAAACTTCCGATGAACCTTCCAAAAACCCTTCGACAAGCTCCCTACTCGTTCTCGGTCAGTTTCGGCAACACTCCCAATGAATCTTCGGACTTCCATCAAACTCTCGAACTCCCAACGATCCATCACACTTGTCTTCTGGCACTTTGTTTCACTTTACGTCTTCATCGTTATCGTAGTTAATCCTGCACACACAAAAACAAAACTCTACTTCGATCTAGACAATTATTACAATGCGAATTGACATTCAATTGCCCGGCACGTCATTGGTCGGTGCTTCGTTCGATTCTTCGGCACATCGTCCTCTCTTGTGGCTTGTTGCCCAATCGGTGGTTAACCTCCGTAACCCCGATATGCATGGCACAACTCCACTCTTGTTGGCCTGATTCCCGACGTCCGAAGCCTTCTGCCAATTGTCGACCGAACCTCCAGCTTGACATCCAATATCCTGACGTGATCATCCGGCGTAATGTTAATTCCTCCAGCGTCAACTATCTAATCTTGATCGATAGTAGACCTATGTAATTCAACACGTAGTTAGATCATAAAATATAATCAATTAGTTTCATCATCAAAATTCGAGATTCAACAGAGTTTAGTTTACAATAATATGAATTATGGTAAATGGTTAGAATTCTGCTTTGTATAATTATTACACTTGTGGAATTATAAGTGAGGTTAATAATTTGTTGAGTTGGTTTGGGTTTTCATAAGGGTTCGTGTGATATGATGTATGATTATATCTACACAGGTTTTATGGATATGACTAATATTTGAATGATTCTCTGTATCCTCAAATGTTAGTTTAGATCCTGGGATAGGATTATGATGAATTTTAAATTTTAGAGGATTTTAAGACAGGGTCACACCTCTTGATTGCGATAATTTCAGGGGGGGGGGTGTGCGTGATAGTTTGCCCGGAAGAATTGGAATTCGGTGGTCATGTTGCCGAGTAGGAGGATGACTGCATTGTTTAACAAAAACGTCATCAAATTCAGCAAGCAATTGAGCGAGATTTTGATCTTCAATTTTTATTTTCTTTCCCTTTGGTTGGTGCTGGAGATGCATAAAAAAGTCACCATTTATTTTGTGTAAAACTTTCTCCATTCGTTGGGTCAAAATAGTGGTTACGTTACTTCCACGCTTCAGTGTAGGATGACCTGTTGCCTTTGTAGTAGAATTTCATTATTAATTTAGAAAAATTCTAAGAGACGTCACCTAGCATCGTCAGCCATTCTATGCCCAGCACGATCTCATAATCATCAATTGGTATGAGAAAGAAGTCGGTGATAATTTCTTGATCTTGCAATAATAGTTTTACCTGCAAGCATCTTTGGTCACACTTTAGGATTCGACTGTCGGTGACCTTTACGTCAAACTTGCTACAACCTTTAATGTGGAGCGCTATCCAAGCAGTAACCTTACTGTTTAGAAAGTTATCAGTGCTACCCGTATCGATGAGAACAGTGATCGATTGTTGTTTGAGAAGGCCTCCAACTTTCATCGTTTGCGGATTTGAGTAGCCAGCTAATGCATGTACCATAAAGTCGATCGCTTATGGCTCTTCTTCTATATCTTTTTCTTCATATTCAAGGCTCTTTTCTAGTTGTTCAGTGACCTCTTCTTCCATTGGTTCAATCATAAGAAGTCTACCTTTTTTACAGTGATGCTCGCGGCTCCACGACTTGTCGCAATGCTAACATAACCCCTTGCAGATCGCTCTGAAGCTCTTCTCTTGTCAATTTTTTTAGTTCAGGAGCTTGGCTGATAGTAAGGGGGGCTAAGGGCTTCGATATTGTTAGTCAAGGAGCAACCCTAGTCCTCCGGGCTTCATGGTTCAATCGCTCCTCTTGAAGTCATGCGAAAGAGATGGCTACCATAAGAGTGTAAGATTGTCATGCTTTAACTTCTCTTCGGATCTCCGGCTTCAAGCCCTCAATAAACATCCCTAATAGCTATTTTTTAGATCAATCATAAGTTTGATTAGATAACCTTTCAAATTTGATTTGATACTCTTGAATGTTGGAGGTTTATCGGATCTTTGGTAATTGTCCGTCAATGTTCTCGTAATCAGTTGGTCCAAAATGGATCAACAGCCCTTCTTTGAATTGTCACCATGAGAGGACTCTATGAGTATGTTCAAACTAATCAAACCACTATATGGCATCTCCTTCAAGATGTATAGCCGTAATTTCCACCATAGATGCATCCGCAGTTTTGTGGTATTGAAAATATCGCTCCACGCGCGAGATCTAACCAATCGGGTCTCCTTCTTCCCATCTAGGGAAGTCCACCCTCATGCGTGGATAGTAGGGATCAGTCATAGAGCCTCCCCTCTCTTGAAAGTCATCTCTTCAATCAGAGCTCTCTCCTTAATGTGATTTCTTCGGACTCGGTGGTCGACTCAAACTAAGTTCGGCAAAGAGAGTTTGAATCTTATCCTCTATTCACATCTCGAAGGCTTCGAATTTAGCATTGATTGCCTCCTCAGATGCTATAGTATATGCCTCCAAATCTTTAATGTTAAGATCTCTCTTGTGTTGTCAGGTTAAAGGCATGTATTAGTTGAGAGAAGTGGTGGCCGAAAAGATTGGTGGATTGGTGGATGTAGGTTACGATTTAGGCTTGTTTTATGGCTATTTTGGGTATTGTTTGGGGGGTGCGATTTGATAGAGTTTTGGGGCTATGATGGTGGTGGATGAAGGTTAGGGAAGAGAGTTTTAGATCTGTGGTAGATGGTAGCAAAGTTTTGACAGAAATCAGTGAAAGTTGCTGTAGATATGTGCTGTCTTATAAGAGCAGAATTATCATCAAAGAAATAATAATTTCTTGTCAAAATTTTCAGCAAAAACCTAGAGAATTGAGGAGGGGATTTGATAGCAAAATCTTGGTTTAGATAATAGCAATGATGACAAATTGGATCAAGAAAATTTTGACAGCATAACAATAAAGAAATCGGTGCAAGTTGCAATAGCAAAATTCTCGTCGAAAAATTCCAAAGGTTTACGACGAAAATTTATAACAACACAAGAACATTTTAGAGATGAATTCTATAATAGATCAATCACAGATAAAAGCCAAAATGATCTATGAAGTGTATAAGAAATTTTATTGAAAAGGCTAGCAAATAGATCAATTTAAAGGCAGTAATATGCGGTTGAAATTTTCTACAGTAATCCTTTGTTCGCAAAGATGATTACTTTTACGACGAAAAAAATTCACAATAAGGGATAGATAGTAAGATTTCTTTTTGGTATTTTGAATGAAAAATTACAATAGCAAAAGGTATTGGTGATAGGTTAATACCATATCTCTGATGCAATTGGAGGTGGCGATAGTAGATTGATTTGATCTACGACAGAAGATGACGGTAGAGACGGCGACGTCAAGAGCAATTGTGGGAATTGCTTGATTGATGATGGGTGACGTGGATGGTAGAAAAAGTAGCAAGATCGTTGCTCTAATACCAGATGATAAAACCCCAGAGGAATTTTATGTAGATTGATCTTTGAGGGAGGATCAATCCTTGGAACATTATAGGGGTTCCACCCTCTAAGTAATCAACCTAGTGGCAGTAATTGTAGATTGATCTTCTTTATTCATAATAGATAGAGGCTACATGCTTATATAGGACTCAAAACCCTAGCCCTAGTGGTTGCTTTTTAAGTAAAATATCCCTTTTGCCTTCAACCCTAGCCAGCCGGCCCAGTAAACGAGGGCGGTGGCTAGGAAGCCCAAAGGCCCAACTATAAACCCTAGCCATTCTTCTTTATAGAATAGAGATGGCTAGGTGGGGTTTATTATAATCTTATAGGATTTTTATTAGTTGCTATTAGGTTGAGTATGACCCAACCCTGCTAGGGTCCTATCACCGAACTGTGACAAGAACTGTAGATCTCTTACATATCTGTGACAAGAATAGCATATCTCTCCTAGATCTGTGACAAGAACTACAGATCTCTCCCAGATCTACAACAAGAACTACAGATCTCTTATATATGTATAACAAGAATAACGTATCTCTTCCAGATCTATGATAAGAACTACAGAGCTCTCCTAGATCTGTGACAAGAACTGCAGATCTCTCATAGATTGCAGTAATCACTGTGGCGAACTACAATAAAATACTTCCACTGCCAAAGGCTCCTCCCCAAGATTGCATATCTGTCTTCTTTCACTGCCACTTGCACCACTGTGGTGCCTCTAGTGCTGTGTCCATAAGTGCTACTTCTCCTCCTCCAATGGTTGTGATTCTCTTATCGCATGCATCACCTTTAAATCATCGATAACTACTCACCTGAATTCCTTCTTTGACAAAGATCCATATTGTTCTATCGTAAACTCCAAGCCCTTAGATTAGTACACATCCTCAGAATGTCTTCATCATCTACTTCTGACATTCCAATTATTGTTTCTGTAGAGAATCATAGTGCTTCTCCACATACAAGACTTATCTCAATCAATGTTGCCACACTACCCTTTCAAGTTATTAAAAGGTGACAACTATGCATCTTGGTGAGCCCAGTTTTCTAATCTCCTATTTGGATACAACTTATGAGGCTATGTTGATGGCTCTCTCAATTATCCACTAGCAATGATGAACATCCCCGAAAAACCTAATTTAGTACCAAATCCAACTTATAAACTATGGTTACGTCAAGACCGTCTTATCCTCAAAGCTATTCAAGCCTCAATTATTGGATCCATCGCACCACTGATATCTTTATGTGCGACTACTACAGAAGCATGGTATAAGTTGCAAACAGCCTTGGCAAATCGTTCGCGTACTCGTATGCTCAGTCTTCTATCCAGTTTAATGTAAACAAAACAAGAGGGAAGTACCATTGCTAATTATCTATAAAATATCAAAATTATCATCGATGACTTAACTTTGATATGTCATTCCCGTTGTGACGAAGAAGTCATAATCCATACCCTCAATGGCCTAGGAGACGAGTATAAAGAATTGGCAGTCATAATTCAGGCACACGACTCACCAATGTTATTTGAAGGACTCTATGACAAATTGACTGACTATGAGATATACTTGAAGCACGAGGATAAGTTGCTCAGACCAACCATTATAGCTCAAGTCAATCAAAGTCCAAGAGGAAAAGCAACCAGTATAATAAGAATATCAACAAAGGTTTGACCAAGATGTTTCTTGACCCTATCGATCCCAAACGAACCCCCTTTTCTCTGCCTCATTAGCATTTCTATCAAGGTGGCAATTCCAATAACCATAAGCCCTAGTGTCCTGACTCATAAGTCAACAAAGAGTCATTTGTTAGTTGTGTGATAAAGTCAAACACTCCACAAAAGTCTATCGGTCTCGACTTAAACTCCTTGCTTCGTCATAGTGGCCTTAGGTGAATCTCATGAATACTCTGGCTACTAATCAACCTAATTACATTGTGGACTCTGTCACCTCTTATCACATCACCTATGATCTTCATAACTTATTTATCCACAACAACTATTGTGAAAATGAAGATATCATCATCCGTGATGGTAAAATAATTCCTATTACTTATACTGGTTCCACAACGCTTAATTCACATACTGTAAGTTTTATACTCGATGATGTTCTGTGCGCACCTCACATTAAGCAAAACTTCATTTTCGTTTCTCAATTCTGCAAACACAATAATACTTTAATTAAATTCTTTCTTAACTCTTTTCTTGTCAAGGATTTGAGCATGAGAGCATCCTTAGTCCAAGGCTAGAATAGAGGCAATATTTACAAATAGTAATCAGCCCAACAAATAACTTAGCCCACTGTTTACTCTTCAATTGCAGCTTCAATTGATGTGTGGCATCATCGTCTTGGTGATCCCTCGTCCCTTATTTAGCAAAAATTATTTTTTCATTATTCTCTTTCCAATTTTAAATCAAGTAACTTTATAACTCATTGTGATACTTATCTTAGCAATAAAAGTCATTAATCTTTTGGTATATAACCCTTTTTTCAGATTAACTTGTCACGTGCTAAAATGTTAGAATTGAGCTGAGGTAGTGAGAAGCTATTCAGATTATGACAAGTCATTGTGGATTGTTATGTTGTTGTTTTATAAATGTATTTTGTATGAAATGAGATGTTGTCGATAGATTTGGATTGATGTATCATTTTAAAACTTTAAAAGACCTTGCACGAATGAAATTTTGGAATGTTGAGTTTAGTTTACGATATAAATTATGGTAAATGGTTAGAATTCTGCTTTATATAATTCTTACGCTTGTGGAATTATAAGTGAGGTTAATAATTTGTTGAGTTGGTTTAGATTTTCATAAGAGTTTATGTGATGTCTTTGTATGATTATATCTATACGAGGTTTATGGATATGATTAATATTTAAATGTTTCTCTATATCCTCAAATGTTAGTTTGGATTCTAGGATTGGATTGTTATTTAAAAATTTAATGTTATGGATTTTAAGACAGGGTCACACCTCTTGAATGTGATAATTTCGGGGGGGCATGACAACTTCATCTCCATGCCTTTATCGATACTGATTGGTAAGAAACTTTGATGATAGAACATCCATGTCAGGCTATATTGTCTTACTTAGAGCTAATTCAATCAGTTGGAGTTCTAAAAAGCAAAAGATAATCTCATAGTCTACAATTGAAGCTGAATATCGTACCATCGCCCTCGCTGTTGTAGAACTCAATTGGGTCATGAATCTACTCAAGAAACTTAACATTGACTCTACTCTTACTTCTATAATTTATTATGATAATGTCAGAGCTATCTATCTATGCACTAATCCAGTATTCCACTCCCGCAAAAAATATATTGCTATCGACTTTCACTTCGTGCGAGATCAAGTTATCTAACATCAATTATGTGTTTCTCACGTACACACGACTGATCAACTAGCAGACTCCCTCACGAAGCCTCTCGCCTGTAAACTATTTTCATTGTATCAGTCCAAGATTGGTATCCTTAACAGGAGCACCATCTTATGGGGGCATGATAGTAGATAAGATTTCCTCAACTGCATAAGGAAATCTTGCTGCTTTGTTGAGGAAAATCCTCCCTCCTAACCTGTATAAATAGACATCATATTGTACTAATTGGTATATGTTTTACAATTACATGGTGTGCTTTACAATTACATTTCACTCTATCACATGCTTCTCATGCTATGCATGTCTCCACTTTTTTTTTTCTTTTTTTTTTAAGAAATCAGATTTGGGCTCAATGCCCAAATCATCCAGTCTAAGCCCACCTATGGGCTGGACCCAACAATTCTCCCCCTCCAGCTCATATAGTGGGTTGTATTAAGCCCACTCTTTACCTACATATTTTAAGTTTCTCCTTAGGTAAAGACTTTATCAATATATCTGATCAATTCTTATTGGTATACACACTTTCCAAGTGTAATTCCTTCATCTTAAGCACATCATGAATCCAGTGATATCTTACGTTAATATGTTTGGATATAGAATAGTATGTTAAATTCTTGGAGGGATGAATTACATTATGACTATCACAATAAATAGTATATATATCCTTTCTATTTTAAACTAATTCCTATAAAAACTTCTTCATCCACAAAGCTTCCTTGCAGGCTTCAGTAATTGCTATGTATTTTACTTCTGTGGTTGATAGAGCAACATAATTTTGTAACTTAGACTACCAAGATATTACTCCCCCTACAAATGTCATCAAGAACCTTAAAGTGGAGTTCTTGGAATTAGTATCACTTCCCATGTTTGCTTTTGTGTATCGCTCTATCATAGGTTCACCACTACCAAAACATAAACACAACATGAAAATACCTCTTAGATATCTTAATATTCATTTTACTACTGCCCAATATTCATTACCAGGATTAGAGAGAAATTGGCTGACAACTCTAATTGCATGAGCTATATCTGACCATGTACAAACCATAATATACATCAAACTGCCTATCGTAGATGAGTAAGGCACTCTGGATATTTCTTCTTTTTTTTTTCACTTGTAGGATATTATTTCGAACTAAGTTTGAAATGATCGACAAGTGGAGTACAAACTGCTTTGGCTTTACTTATGTTGAATTTTTCAAAAACCTTTTCAATGTAAGTCTCCTGAAATAACCAAATATTCCCATTCTTCTATCACGAAGAATTTTTATGCTAAGTATTTGTTTCGTCGATCCCAAGTCTTTCATGGTAAAAGACTTAGCTCTCTTTTAAGCTTCTCAATTTTATTAGCATCATAGCCAACAATCAACATATCATCTGTTAGGATCAAGTCAGTACTAAGAGGGGGGGTACATTAGTACTTTTTAGTAAAACATCCTCGATTTAAAACTTTGTACAATCAAACCATATTGGAAAGACGTTTAAACTTAAGAATGTTTGTAAGAAAGTAATGAGGAAGTAAAGTAATTGTAAGGTAAGTAAATAGCAGAGAAGAAAGAAGGTACACTAGTTTTATAGTAATTTGATCATTGTGACCTACATCAACTTTAGATTCCTCCTCCGTCGAGATCACTGGCTTCCACTATTGGTCTTCCTTCAATAGGCAAAGATCAACTATCCTTTTATAACTCTTTTCTCCCATTTTCAGGTTTAGGAGATAACCTTTACATATCTCACAGCCATTCCTTAAACAGAATTCACACTTAGGGATGGAGAGGGAAATTCGAAAAGAATTACAATAGAGTTTTACACAATTTTTGTTCAAGTTTCTTATATGAGCTGAACTGGGATAAGAGAGATATTTTTAGACCCCAAATGGCTTCAAAAATAGAGCTAAAAAGAATCTCATTCTGGGTTCTCAGGGTACTGGTGGTACCACCGCCAATACTGTCTGACATTGGGTGGTACTACCACCCAGTCTGACGGTACTACTATTTGATAGAGTCTCGAATACTAAACTCTAGCAGTACCACCATCTGCCTAGGCAGTAGCACCGCTTGGTAGTATTAACTATCAGTGGTACTATCGCCCAGTCTTGGCCTGGGAAGCTAAGCCCCAGGCAATTCCACCGCCCAGTCCTGACGGTGTCATTGCCTTACGTGGCTCTAGGTCACTGATTGGGCCATTAGTTCAGCTCAACGATCTGATTCGACACAATTGGCGTAATTGAGTGTTAGTGGGATTACCTCACAATCCTAACTTAATCTAAACCCTAACTATGATAATTAAGGTATTAACTAAGCAATTTTAGTTGTTCGGTATATCAATTATTCTTCCAACGAAATCTCGACGAACTTTCGATAATCTTTCGATGAACTTCTGGCAAACTCCCGATGAACTCTGGATGAACTCTCGGTGAATTCCCGGTAAGCTTTCAGCGAACTCTCGATGCATCATCCAAACCTTGATGTATCGCCCGATCTTTGATTCTGGCCTAACATCTGATTTTTCTACTTTATGCCTTTTTCATGATCATAGTTAATCCTGCATCACCTTTTTCAACACATGAATTAGATCAATAATTCATCAATTGATTTCATCATCAAAATTCGAGATTCAGTAATCTCTCCCTTTTTTATAATGATAACCAATTGATAATAGAGTTAACCTTAACTTCCCTTATCTATATGTCATATTTAAGATAAGGCAAACTTGAATTCAAAAGGAATCACAATATTTGAATTCAAGTTAAACAATTTGATCTTAGTGATCATATCAAAATTTCATACATTGCGCATCATTATAGTTTCAAGTCATCAAAGTATAATGTGCAATTTCATTACAACTCATCATCACTTCATGCATGATACCAAAAATAAATCAACATTACTTTGGGCATACCAAAAATAAATCAACATCAATTTTAGCCATTTATCACTTCATGTATGATACCAAAATTTACATTATTTTGGGCATGATACCATTCATCATTTTATGATACCATATATTCATCATTTCTCCCCTTTTGTCATAAAAAAAAGGAGATATGTTCAACAAATATTTGGACCATGTAAGTTAGTATTTTAGCCAGTTTTGCATCACTTTAGACTATGCAAGCAAGTTTTATACCACTTTATGCAAGCTAGCAAATTTGTGAAATGTGAAGTTAAGCAAAATTTTTGCAAGATAGCAACTTTTGCTTCTTGAAGTGAGCAAGCTAGCACTTCTCTTTAGATGTGCAAGCACTTTTGGTTCTTCTTGAGATGTGCAAGCTAGCATTTTTACTTTTTGAGATATGTAAGATAGCAATTTTTGTTTCTTGAAATGCTAGCAAGTTTCTTTCTCCCCTTTGTCAAAAAAAATAAGAAGAAGAAGAAGGGAGGAATTCATTCATCACAAAAAAATCAAGTTATAAGAATCGAAAGTCCATAAATCGAAAAAACTCTTCTTTTGTAAGTAGAGAGAGGAAGGATTCATATGAAAAGATCATTAAATGAAAGAGAGGAAATCCACAAATACTACTGTCACAAAAATTCATAAATAAAAGTTGCAAGAAGAAGATAGGAAATAATTTTGATAAAAAGAAAACTTAATTTTGAAATACTGAGAAATCTGAAAAATGTATAAAAGACACTCATGCATTTGGAAGATTTAACATTCCTAATAAAATCATAGAATATTGTATGCATCATAATATCATCAAGAAGTACATCATAATGTTGAAAGTACATAACATTTTAAAGTACACTATAGAGTTCAAGACAAAGAGTACAACATATCAAGGAGTACAAAAAGAGTTCTTCCTCCTTTGTCATCAACAAGAAGGAAGTAGAAATATACAAGCTATTCAAGTGGTGGTAAATCAAAATGCCTAAACAGAATATTAAGTTGTCCATGAATTTGTTCCATCTCAGTTAAGATATGATCTTGATGAAGTTCAATTTGATCCAGTCGAGTCACTATAGGATCGATAGATAAGAAGGTGTTGGCTCCGTAGGTGCTACCTCAAGGGGGCTAGTAGGAGGAGATTGACTTCCCCTAGATATAGGTATTTCTTGTTCATGTTCAAGTGGGGGAGGATTAGTTCTCTTAGGTAATCTAGTCTAAATATCATTTCTTACTATGCATCTTAATCTTCTTAATAAGTTTCTACTGTGACATTAAATATATCTAGTTTTATAGTTTCTTCATCTGCTGGAATGACTATATCATGTGTACGTATTAGTCTAGTGATCAAGCTACTATATGGAAACATTATATCTTTTATTAATAACTCAATCATGTTTTGTCGTATCAAATATCCAAAATAGTTATCTTGTTCTTCCATAATCCAATACATTGTTTCTAATTCCATTTAACTAACTTCATCATGATAGTATTATTTTGGAAGTAAAATACTTATCATGATGTGATGAAACACTTTTATGTTAAAAGGTAGCAAATGTTCATAACTTTTAAGAATAATAGACAAATTTGGGTTTCTAAAAATAGTACATAAAGCCTCAGAGTTTGTAATCACAACTGATTCTGTGACCCATTGCCCTCTAAAATAGTAACCTCTTCTTTTCTCAAGAATTCCTATAAGGCAACAAATTACGCTATCCTTAATAGGTATATGATGCCCTGAGAGATAAGTTGACACCCTATCTTTTTATCCATATGCAAGTTATTGTAAAATAATTGAACAAGTCTAGGATAAATAAGTTCACTAATTTGTAGAAGTGGAAGGATGTTTAAGTTAGCGAATCATTGAATTAGTTCCTATTGAATCTCGGATTTTGATGATGAAACTAATTGAGTGTGATTTGTGGTCTAATTGCGTTTTGAGTTACGTAGGTCTACTATCGATCAGATTATACAGTTGACGCTGGAGGAATTGACGTTGCGCCAGAGGTGATCACGTCAGGATATTGGATGTCGAGCTGGAGGTTCGGTCGACTATCGGCAGGAGGCTTCGTACGTCGGGCATCGGGCCAAGAAGTGCGGAGTTGCACCATGGATATCGAGGTTGCGGAGGTCAACCGTCGATTGGGCAACAAGCCGCTAGAGAGGGCGATGTGCCGAAGGATCGGACGAAGCGCCGACCAATGATGTGCCGGGCAACTGAATGTCAATTCGTTGTAATAACTGTCTAGATCGGTAGAGTGTTTGGTGTTTGTTTGTGTAGGAGAAACTATGAAAGGGATGAAGGCGTAAAGCGAAACCAAGGGCCAAGTCAAGTGCGATGGATCGTTGGGAGTTCGAGAGTTTGTGAAGTCCAAGATTCATTGGGAGTCTTTGAACCAGAGAACGAGTAGGAGCTTGCCGAAGGGTTTTCGGAAGTTCGCCGGGAGGTTCGTCGGAAGTTCGCGGAGCTTGCCAAGAAAGATCGGAGCTTGCCAAAGAAGCTCGGGGGAACTTGCCAAAATCATCGTGGAGTCCGAGAGCTTGCCGGGAGTCCGTAGGATGGTTTCCGAGGGATCGTCGGAAGACCGCCGGAAGTTCACCGGAAGCTCGAGGGAAGAAGACTTGACTTGCGGACTTTGTAATAGCTTAGGAATGTCTTTAATTTCGTAGTTAGTACATTAATTTAGGTTAGGATTAGGGGTTAATCCTCTAACCCAAGTATAGGCCCATTGGGCCTTGTTCGGAACCGGTTTGGGCCAAGTTTTTGGCCCAAACCAAATGTAGATTTGTGCTGGGTGGAGCCCAGCAGCCAATGTGGCCAACAGCATGTGTGCATGCATGCATGCATCTTTGGGCTACGTGCATATCAGCGTGTAGCACCGCCGACTATTGTAGCACGCCCGATTATGTGGCCCTTTATGTAGCATGTAGCACCGCCTACAGGGCGGTAGCACCGCACTGGTGGTAGCACTACTGCTAGCAATTTGAATCTTCTTGAGCTCTATAAATTCCCCTCTCTTGCAGGTTCAAAGTGCAGCAAGAAGAGTGAAAATCTTGAGGGAAAACTCTGCTTAAATAGTGTCAAAAACTTTCCTCTTACTCTTAAGTGTTTTCTTGTTCAAGAGAGGGGTGAGAGCTTTGTAAGGGTTATCTTCTAAGCCCATCAAAAGAAGAGGTGTTGCAAGGGAGTTCTTCCTCACCCATTGGAAGGAGGAAAGCTAGTAGAAAGCCGGTGTCCTCAAGTGAAGAGGAATCGGAAGTGGATATAGGTCGGATGACTGAACCACTATAAAAATCTGGTTTGCATTTACGTTCTTGCTATTTACTTTGCTGCAAACCATTTTTACTTGCTACCTTATTTACTCAACTTCCTTATCATCTTATTACATATGCTTTAAAGTTAAAATGTAATCTTTCCGGGTTCAAACGAAACGTTACATTCATTCGTACGAAGTTTCCAAAGCTTATTTTAAATCGCTGAAAATCTATCATTTTATCCGCTGCACTAATTCACCCCCCCCCCCTCTTAGTGCCACTCGATCCCTAACAGTTCCAAATCACTTAATTCTTCTAGATCTATATATTTTTTCTTATGTACACTTCTAAATTCAAATGTTAAGAATTTAAGAGCATGCTCATTGGAGTCAAAGAGTATAGGGTTATAAGTTTCATCAAATTTCCTCTTCCCTTTGTCCCTTGAGGATTTTTTAGGTGTCATAGAACTACATGCATTATCAATGAAAGAACTACATATAAGAGGCAAGATCAAGCAACAAATTGAGAGAAAAGCTTTAGGATTACCATTATAGTGATCTCCAAGAGGGTTGAGATTGAACCTTAAATTTATAGAAGAGAGTGGTTTTCTTAGGTTTCTAGAAGAAGAGCAAGGAAAATGAGAGGTGGAGAAGGGTTTAGAGGGGTGTAGGAGGTGTTGGAAGTGGTTCTCACTGACCCTAAAAAACCTTTTTATAGGGCTAGGTCTCGGGCGGTGCTACCGCTAACTGGGCGGTGCTACTACCTATGGCTAGTGTGCCCTGGTAATGCTACCGCCAGTTCCAGTTGTGCTACCATTAGTTCCAACAGTGCTACCACTAGTGCACTACCTTCAGCTTATTTCAAGTTGCAATTTTAATCATTTAACCATTCAAGTTTCCTCATTTAACATCTAATATTCTAGTGGTTCTAGCATTCAATATTCAATTCAATCATCCAATTAACCAGTCATTCAAATGAATGATATTAATCTTATATTTAGCATTCAAGTCACTCTTTGCTTGTTGAACAGCCCAAGCTTTTCATTTCTTTTGAGAAGTGCAAACCATCAAATTTCTCTACTTTTACATCAATGATTCAATCACATCATGGTAAATATAAATCATAAATATAAGAAAATTATACATAGTTAAATTCAAGTTATAAACATCAAAAATTTTAGTGACATATTTTGATTTATTTAGATAAATATTTTCCTTAGTCAATACCAAAAAGAATCGTAGGAGAGTAGCTAAAGAAAAACCCGAAATCATCTTAATTCTTAAATATCAAGTGAAAGAATTAAGAATTATTTGGATAAATATTTTTTAAAATCATGAAAAATTGTTTCATATACGATACATCTGAAGTCATAGATACCGGCATATTATCTTATATGAAAGAAATCCAAAGTCATCATCAAAATCACTTTTCGAAATATCCAATAAAAATAATATAGATAGTTTCCTATATAATTAAAAATAGTTAATATTCTTTAGCTTTAATACTAGTATGCTCTAGTATTCCATATAAATACCATGCATTATCATTCAAGAGTGAAAGACAATGTATAAATGATCTTTAATCAAAAGGTTTATCATAACAAAAATCAATAAGTTTTAATCGTTTTGATTCAAATGATCTTTCCTTATTTTGTTGTTTTAGCTAGTGAGCTTGAAACATGTGTTGGATCTCTGATCATAAGTCTTGAACATCCACAATCAAAATATTCTTTTTGCTCCTAGCCTTTAATTGTAAACATATCTATAAGAAATGAGGTTTTTTTTAGGCACTCATTTAACTTTAGGTGCATTATTATTAGATCTACCTAACTTAACAATTGGTATTGAGTTATTTATGGTTCCTTTAGGAACCCAAATTAATTTATGTAGACTATATTTTTTAAATGGATATTTATAAGCATAATATCCAAATTTATAACAAAAGTTACATTTGTTTTGAGGTGAAACATGTAAAGTTGGCCCTTTAACGAAGATAGTTAGCTTTTGTTGAGTGTTACTCACAAAGTCAATTCCTTCTTTTCTATGAACATGATGCTTATTTGCAATGATCATGTTTAGATATTTATTATCTATTTTAAATTTCTCTAATATTTCTTATAGTAAAATATTTTCTTTCTTAAGTGAATCTATCTCTTCACACTTAGTGCAAGGAGCTAACATCTCATTATCATACTCAATTTTTAATCTATCAAATTTACTAACAAGAGAGGCATGCTCTTTTTTTTAATAATTTATACTTTTTACTAACTAATTTACATTCATCAAACAAATCATGAAAAACATTCAATAATTTATCATAAGATAAATAAGCTTCGATCGAGTTAGTTACCTCATCATTGAGAGCTATTAGTGTACAGTTTATAACTTCTTTGTTAGTTGGCTCCTTATCTTCGGATGTACTTGAATTATCCCAAGTCACCTTAAGTGCCTTCTTTTTCTTTAATAACTTCTTCTTTACTTTGGGACATTCAATTTTGAAATGCCCCAACTTTTTACAATTATAACATATTATTTGGTCCCTTTTCATTCACTTTTGTTCTTAATGTCTTGTTTTATTTTGTTCCTTTTTAAGATTTTTTTGAACTTTTTTTTGTAAGAAGTGCTGAGTCGTCATCATCATCATCACTTAAGTTTTAACCCAAGTAACCATCTTTGGTTCTAAGTGTTACATCCTTCCTATTCTTTGAAAGGTTATTCTTAAGTTCATCATGTGCTATACGCGTCATTTCATAGGTCATCAAGGACCCAATAAGTTCTTCAAGTGGAAAGTTATTTAGATTCTTTGCTTCTTGTATTGTTATTACTTTATGATCCAATTTGGAAGAGATCTTAATATCTTGTTAATAACTTTAAAATTAGAAAAACTTTTACCAAGTGCTTTTAGACCATTAACGATATCCGTAAAACAGGTGTACATATCTCCAATAGTCTCACTTGGTTTTATATAAAACAACTCATAGTTATGAACTAAAAGATTAATTTTTAACTCTTTAACCCTACTTGTGCCTTCATGTGTGACTTCGAGTGTATGTCAAATCTCATATGTAGTTTCCCATATAGAAATCTGATTAAATTTATTTTTATATAAAGTATAAAACAAAGCATTCATCACTTTAGCATTCAAAGAAAAAGTCTTCTTCTCCAAATCATTTTATTCGTTCATTGGATTAGAAGACTTTTGAAAATTATTTTCAACAATATTCTACTACTCGAAATCCATAGAAAGTAAGAAAATTCTCATTCTAGTTTTTCAATATGTGTAGTTCGTCCAATTGAACATATGAGGATGAGTGATAGAATAATCCTCTTGATTATCAGTAAAAATCCTCTCTTTTAGTTTTTAAACTAGATAGAGAATAACCTTGCTCTGATACCAATTGTTAGGATCAAGTTGGCACTAAGAGAAGGGGTGAATTAGTGCTTTTTAGTAAAAACTTCGTCGATTTAAAACTCCATACAATAAAACCATATTGGAAAGACATTTAAACTTAAGAATATTTGTAAGAAAGTAATGAGGAAGTAAAGTAGTTGTAAGGTAAGTAAATAGCAGAGAAGAAAGAAGGTATACCAGTTTTATAGTGGTTTGGTCATTGTGACCTACATCTACTTATGATTCCTCCTTCGTCGAGGTCAACAACTTCCACTATTATCTTTCTTCAATGGATGAATATCAACTGCCCTTTTATAGCTATTTTCTCTCTTTT
This sequence comes from Musa troglodytarum, assembly GCA_023547065.1. Lineage (NCBI taxonomy): Eukaryota > Viridiplantae > Streptophyta > Magnoliopsida > Zingiberales > Musaceae > Musa > Musa troglodytarum. Next base: position 17,684,560 of record CP097511.1, on the reverse strand, counting down.
TTAGGTTTAGGAGACAACCTTTACAGATCTCACAGCCCTCCCTTAAACTGAATTCACACTTAGGGATGGAGAGGGGAATTCTAATAGAATTACAACAGAGTTTCACACAATTTTTTGTTTAAGTTTCTTATATGAGCTAAATTAGGATGAGAGGGGTATTTATAGACCCCAAATAACTTTAAAATTAGAGTTAAAAATTATCTTATTCTAGATTCTCGGGGTACTAACGGTACCACCACCAGTACTAGGTGACTCTATCGCCATTACTATTTGAAACTGGATAGTACTATTGTTTGACAGAATCTAGGATACTGAACTTTGACGGTACCACTACTTGCTTGGGTAGTACCATTGCCCAATCTACCTAGGAGGCCAAATCCTAGGCGGTTCCACCACCCAGTCTTGGTAGTGCCACCGCCTAACATGGCTCCAGGTCACTGATTGGGCTATCAATCCAGCCCAAACAACCTTGATTCGGGCTCAATTGGCCCCTAACTGACTTAGTGGAATTACCTCCCAAACCTAACTCGATCTAAGTCCTAACTATGATAATTAAGACATTAACTAAGTAATCTTAGTTGTCCAGTATGTCAATTGTTCTTTTGGAAAAATCCCGACAAACTACCGATGAGCTTCCGGTGAACTCCCAACAAGATTTTGGTGAACTCTCGATTGACTCTTAATAAACTCTTGACAAACTCTCAGCGAACTCTCGGCAAGCTTTTAGCGAACTCCCGGTGCATCGTCCGAATATTTGGCGTATCGCCCGATCTTTGACTTCAGCCCAACATCTGATTTTTCTACTTTATACCTTTTTTATGATCATAGTTAATCCTATATCACTTTTCTCATCACATAGATTAGATCAATAATTCATCAATTGATTTCATCATCAAAATCTGAGATTCCACATTATCAACATATAGTAAAAAAATAATGAAATCATCATTTGAAAACTTCTTTGTAAATATACAATGATCAGATGTGATTCTATTATACCCTTAGCTCATCATAAAAGAATCAAACTTCTTGTACCATTGTTTGAGTGCTTGTTTGAGTCCATATAAGCTTATCCTATGTTTGCACACTAGATTTTCTTTTTTCTTGACTTTAAAACCTTCTAATTGCTTCATGTAAATTTCTTCTTCTAGATCATCATGATGAAATACAGTTTTCACATCAAGTTACTCAACTTCTAAGTTTAAGCAAGCAGCCAAATAAAAAATAAATTTAGATAGAGGACACAAAAGAAAAAATTTCTTTAAAGTTAATATATTTCTTCTAATTGAATTTTTTTTAACAACTAGTCATGCATTGTATCTTTGTTATGAGTTATTATTTTTAGTTTTTAATTTATAAACATATTTATTCTTGAGAGCTTTCTGCCTTTTAGGTAACTTTACTTGGTCATAGGTGTGGTTCTCAAATAAAGATCTCATTTTTTCTTGCACGGCTTTAACCCACTCAGTTTTGTACTTATGTAGAATAGGTTCTTGATAAGTTTTTGGGTCTCCCCTATCAATAAGTATGACATACTCATATAAAAGATATCTTGTAGATGGTTATCACTCTCTAATGGATCTTCTCGATAGAATCTCAATTAGTGGCAGAGATGCTTACTTAAATTGTTTAGTTGGTTCAACATCATCAACTATAGGAGCATCATCACTGATATTCTCACCACAACCTTCTTGTTCATCTCCCCCATGATTTGTTGGAAAACCTAAAGCGCCATCATATGCATAGTGGAAGAATAAAAAAGAAAAATATCATATTTTCACAGAAAAAAAGGTTTCATCATCGTGTGAAGATTAGTGTGAAAAACCCATAAAATTAAAAAACTACGCATATAAAAAAGATATGTTATCTAGAAAAATTATATATCCCAAAAAACCTATAGATCTATAGAAGAGGATGAAGTCAATTGTCTATCTCTCTAGTAGTGATCTACACAGTAGGGGTTGGGAAGATACTCCTCAAATCGCTACACAATTCTTCTCTTCACATGCACCATAAAATCAAGGAGTCGGCCCTTCTTACTGCCCACATGCCCCAAACAGGGGCTGCTGGCTAATGAGGAGCATGGGAGAAGAGAATAGGAGGTTGTAGCCAAAAGGGGTCTAGCCTTTGGACCTTTAGTTCTCTCCTATTTATAGAGGTCTCCTGTCAACTTAACCCCTAATGGATCTTGCCTTATTGGATACTAGATCTCTATCTAACTACCCAAAGCTTTTAGATTATTAGATATCTATCCAATATTCTCTCATAAGCACTTATTGGATTTCATCCAAATGGTCCAATAATTTAGGGGTTTATTGGATATCTAATAAGATAGGGGCTTCAGCGGATATCTCATATCCGAATCTCTACTAGTCGCAACACCTACCATATGTGTGTGACCCTCTAGGCCCAATATCAAGTTAGCCATGAGTCATACCTATTTATAGCTGGCCACTATGTCGCAATCTTCAAACAATACATGGGAATATAATTTATTAGACCTGTCTATCCTCAGTTAACGTGTATCTATAATTCCTCGTTCATCTATACCAGAGACCAAATACCAGACATGGTGTTGTCAAGCTCATATGATTTCTACTCAGGTCTCACTCTAATCAGATTCTCCTAGCGAACTCTTTCTCTCTTAATCTGAATAATCTTAGCTATGGATTTGCCTAAGCAAGAACAGATAGGATATTTCTCTCATGACATCGAGAGCAGATGATCCTCTATCGATACTCAATTACCCTCGCTCCTGATAGCCGGCTATGCTAGATTTGAAACTTTCATACCTATAAGTCTAGTATCAAAGAGTGGGGCACTCATACAGAACATTCTTGATATCTTAAGTCTAAGGACGAGATACACAATTGGAATGATGGAATCGTTGTCTGACAATGATGTATCATCAAACATCCAGTATTTCGTGAGCGGATCAATCAGTGAACTTATTCTCCAATAAGCACCTTAGCAAGAGTGGAGTCATCTAAGTCCTTCACGTAGTAAGCGACCTCATCCTCGCTTGCCCCTTCATTGTGTCAAGGACGTATATGATTTTCTTTGTTGTGAGAATGATTCTCAGTTTGCGGAGCCAATCCATGTAATTTGGAACAATGAGGCAGTTGACATCAAGTATATCATATGAGGGATTTGAAAGCAACATTTTCTAAAGATAAATATATAGCAAAAATAAATAATATACAGATTTTATAAAAATAAATAATTAAGAAATAGTCTTATATCTGAATCTACTCCCACTATTTTCTCACGATTCACACAACTCCCTCTAGTATGTAAATTCGAGTCCCCCGATGGATCTCTAGTGGGGATTGAGATATAATCGACATCTTAACCTAACCTCGAGGGACTCGACCAATTACACTAAGCCCAAAAAGGTAGGCAACTCTTACCAATCATAACTCTTTGTAATTTTCCTTATGTTTGACCTCCGAATCATTATAATCTCAAGGAACTCGACCAACCATGATGCTTAGTTATGTCATCACCATCATTACAAGATGAGCCTGATTCGATAATATGCTCTCGAGGACTCTAAGCATTTCATGTCCTCAGATCACCGGTGACATCTCTATGTCATAGGTAACATCTCGAATCACAATATAGATGAGTCTCGAGAAACTCAACTAACTTAACCTATGTTGGTAATTGATTTCTCCCTCTAATGATAGAAAGCACGTGGGTCAATTTTAATTGTCTCATGTTTATCGACTTAATATTATTAAGAGAAGATTTTAATTTGGTCTCCTAATATGATGTGTCACACATATACATATTTAATATATATCTACATCGTATGCAAATATATATACATATCTTGTAGGTGTATAAGCAATTATACATCACATGAGCAATCACACCAAACGATCATGAACCATAACCTAATGTGATCAAGCCCGAGCGAATGAGCCCAATCACTCACATCATGATCTATGTGTGCATCGACACATCTTCATGCTATGTAATCGTTTTGTTGGAAAATTTTAGGGTGACATAACATGTGTAGTGGAAGAACAGAAAATAAAATGCTAGATTTTCACACAAAAATGTTTCATCATCATGTGAAGATTGGTGTAACAAAAATCGTAAAATTGAAAACTACGTGTATAAGAAATATGTATTACATAGGAAGATCGTTTATCCCTGAAATCCTACAGATCTGTGGGAGAGGATGAAAGAGGTCAACTATCATCTTTCCTAGTGGTTATCCACATAACAGGGGTTGTGAAAACACTCCTTAAATCGCTATACTATCTCCTCACTGTGCACACCACGTAATTAAGAAAGGGTTGGCCCTTCTTGCTGTCCACACGACTTAAATAGGGGCTGCTGGCTGAAAAGAAGAGAGAGAGAGGATAATAGGAGATGGCAACCAAAAGGGCATAGCCCATGGCCCTTTGTGGTTCCCTCCTATTTATAGAGACATCTTGTCAACTTAACCCTAATGGATCATGCTATATAGGTACTAGATCTCTATCCAACTACCCAAGCCTCTTAGATTAGTGGATCTCTACCCAATAATCTCTTATTGACTCTTATTGGATTTTATTCATAAGATCTAATAATTTAGGAGCATATTGGATATCCAATAAGATATTAGCTTTAACGGATATCTCATATTTGAACTTCTACTCATCGCAACACCTACCATTTATGTGCGACTCTCCAGATCCAATATCGAGGTAGCCATAAGTCATACCTGTGAGAACTCCTTTTAGCTTAGTGAATTATTATCTTCATAATAATTCACTCGACTCATCAACTATGGACGTACTATACCACTACGCTATAGTCCCCAGATGATATAGGGGCATCCAATCCATTGGACTTATCTATCCTAAATTATCATATATCTATAATCTTTTATCTATCTAATATCTTAGAAACCATATACTGGGCATGGTGTTGTTAGGCTTATATAATTTCTACTCGAGTATCGCTATGATCAGATTCTCTCGGAGAACTCTTTCTCTCTCAATCCAAATGACCCTAGCTAGGGATTTGCCTGAGCAAGAATACATAGAATATTTCTCTTATGACACAGAGAGTAGATGATCCTCTATCGACACTCAATTATCCTCGTAAGGTTGGTTGCCACTCTTGATAACCAACTTTGTTAGATCTGAAACTTCCAGACCTATAAGTCTAGTATTAAATAGTGGAGTACTCATATAGGACATCATTAGTGTCTCAAGTCTAAGGACCAGATACACCATTGGGATGACACAATTGTTATCTGATAATGAGGTATCATCAACCATCCAACATTTCATAAGCGGATCAATCAGTGAACTCATTCTCCAATAAGCACCTGCACTGTATCCTCAGTGCCCATATATGAGCTATGAGCAAGCCTCTATCATATGGATAGGCATATAGCATACTAGTCTATCCGGTTATCTCGATGTCACTCTCGAGTAACCTATGACCAGGATTATTTAGGATCTGTGTTCAAAGGTGAATCGATCTCATTATCGTGATCTCATCACGATCCAATTACTATTGCACAAATCCATGGATATCATAATATAAGCAACAAGTAATATAAAATGAGAAACATATCAAATAAATAATAAGAAAAAAGAGTGTGTATTATATCACATATGTTATTACTCACGTAATTGGCTTACATTGCACCTATGACTAGCAATTCATCTTGTCTTTATCGATTTCGTTGGCATTTTGGCATATCTCCATGTGTCACGATCATCCGTCTCGACCTTATGGGTCCTACTATCACCTCTACACTCCCGCCACACCTTATCATGTAATTATAACATAATCACAAGCATACAGGCTCAACAATAAATGAGAAAAAATAGAGGCTCGTAAGCCCTAATAACAATAATAATCACATCACATGTCCACATAAATCATACGATCCATGATCATTTGTTTACATCATACATCACTTATACATGTCATAATATAGGACTATTAGATAATAATATTAATTAATTAAAATATTTTAATTAATTATTTTGTGGCCCTTTGGGATACCCTACCCTAAGGTGCCCCATGTAGTCAGGAAACCTTAGTTGCCACAGTTACCCCTATGGCTAGGAATCCTTAGCCATAGGACTACCTTGGGTGGCCAAGGATCCCTAGCCCCCTAGGTTGCCTCTACAGCTAGGAAACCTTGGCCACCAAGTTGCCCCATGCGACCAGGAGTCTTGGCAGCTAGAGCAACCCCTGTGGCCAGGAAACCTAACTGTAGGGGTTGCCATCCGACAGGCTGAGAGCACCCTTGCTACTCTCGGCCTTGTTGCTTTTGGCTAGGCCGAGATGTCATGTACTTAGCTGGGATTACCTAAGTGGTAAGGCACCCTTGCAGTAAAGTCACGGTCTTAGCTGGAATTGCCTAAGTCGCGAAGCACCCTTACACCAACTTCGATCAGACTTAGCTGGGATTCCCTAAGTCTTGAGACGCCCTTGCGACATACGCGTCCGCTAAGGGTCAGCCAAGTTGCAACCTCGTACAGGTCCCGAAGGACCTGTAAAACAGAAAGTTGATTAGTTTTGAAACGAGCGGCGGACAAGTCCCGACGTCTCGCGAAGAGAGAAGCTTTACAAGCAATTCAGCGAGCACTTGGAGTGCATGAGAGAAAAGAGAGAAAGAACAAAAACAAAGACTTTAGAAGGGTGAATGAGCAGTTGCAAATCTGCAAACAACTACTCTCTGGGTGTCGGGCGTGAAGGTAAGTTTTCGTCAAGTTGACGTGCAAACTTATGAAGATGTTCAACGCTCAACACTATCCCGAAGACCCACCCCCCAAGATGCCACCCAGGTAGTTCCAAGGGGCTAAGATGGCTGACATTTTAAAGGCTACTGCGGTCTACAGAAGACAGGATATGGCACATAAAAACGGAGCCATTTTGGGGTAGTTTTGCCTGATGCGATGAGCGATCGTATCCGCTTATATTTTTATAAGAAAAACACATCAAAACAATGGCAAAACATGTTGTCAAGGATATGTACAAGCATGCAAAACTGACAAATGATTCGTTGAACGAAGTTGTTGCAGGTGCGCGATGACCGTTCGTGATAGAGAGCAATAAGCTCTGCTCTCGACCAAGGCTACAAGTAGCCTTCAACCAAATTATATAGCAGCAACAGTTGCTACCCTTTCTCCCCTTTTTGCATCAATAATTTTTATGTCAAAAGCCCTCTATAAAATAATTTTTAATAGAATAAATTTTATTAAACACAACACACGTAGTTTAAAAATTAATCTTTCGCATGAACAACCTAGCTCTGATACCACTGTTGGGAAACCTATGGTGACATCATATGTATAGCAAAAGAACAGAAAAAAAAATCTCATATTTTCACAAAAAAAAAGAAGGTTTCATCGTCGTGCGAAGATTGATGTGTAAAAATCTACAAAACTGAAAAACTACACATATAAAAAAGATGTGTTACCTAAAGAGATCATATATCCCTAAAAACCTATAGATCTATAGGAGAGGATGAAGGAAGTCAACTATCCTCCTCTCTAGTAATATTCCACATGGCAGGTGCTACGAAGATGCTTCTCAAATCACTGCACAAGTCTCCTCTTCACATGCACCATAGGATCAAGAAGGTGTTGGCCCTTCTTGCTGTCCACATGCCTCAAACAAGGGCTACTGGCTGAGGAGGAGAGAGGAGAATAAGAGGTGGCAGCCAAAAGGAGTCTAGCCTATGGCATTTTAGTTCTCTCCTATTTATAGAGGTCTCCTATCAACTTAACCCTAATGGATCCTGACCTATTGGGTACTGGATCTCCATCCAACTACCCAAACCTCTTAGATTAGTGGATCTCTACCCAATCATCTCTTATAGGCTCTTATTGGATCTCATCCAAATGATTCAATAATTCAGAGGCTTACTAGATATTCAATAAGATACGAGCTTCAACGAATATCTCATATTCAAACCTCTACTAATCGCAACACCTGCTATATGTGTGTGATCCTTTAAGCCCAATATCAAGTTGGTTAGGAGTCATACTTATCAGAACTCCTTTTAGCTCAGTGAATAATTATCTTCATAACAATTCACTCAATTAATAGACTACATACATATTAGGCCACTACGTCATAGTCCCTAGATGATATAGGGGAATCCAATCTATTGGACCTGTTTATCCTCAGTTATCATATTTATAATTCCTCATCTATCTAATATCCAAGAGACCATATACTGGGTATGGTGCTGTTAGGCCCATATGGTTTCTACTCGAGTCTCGCTCTAATCAGATTCTCCCAAAGAACTCTTTCTCTCTCAATTCAAATGACCCTAGCTAAGAATTTTCCTGAGCAAGAACACATAGGATATTTATCTTATGATACTGAGAATGGATGATCCTCTATTGACACTCAATTGTCCTTATAAGATTGGTCGTAAATCCGATGATCGATTGTGCTAGATCTAGATCTTTTGAACCTACAAGTCCAGTATCAAAGAGTAGAGTATTTATATAAGACATTCTTGGTGTCTTAAGTCTAAAGATCAGATACAACTGGGACAATGGAATCGTTATTTGACAATGAGGTATCATCAGCCATTCAGCATTTTATGAGCAAATCAATCAGTGAATTCATTCTCCAATGAGTACCTGCACTGTATCTCTAGTATCCCGACACGAGCAGCTATGAGACTAGTCACTCCCATCATATGGATATGTATGTAGTACACCAGTCTGTCTTGTTATCTTGATATCCCTCTCGAGTAACCTATGATCATGATTATTCAATATCTATATTTTAAAAGTGAATCGATCTTATTATCATGATTTCATCACGATCCAATTCTTATTGCACAGATCTATGGATATCATAATATAAGTAATAAGTAATATAAAGTGAAAAAAATACTAAATAAATAATAAGCAAAAAGAGTGCATATCATGTCACACGTGTCATCACTCATGTGATTGGGTTGTAGGCACCTATGACTAGTATGATCATCAGGAACTATAGGTGAATGAATTGGACCCAAAATCCAAGAATATAAACAGAGGTTTTTGGCTTCTCAATACTGTCACTATCATCAAACAATTGGTCTTCAAGAAACATAATATCTCTACTTCTAATAATCTTCTTATTCATTAGATCCCATAATTTATACCTAAACTCTTTATGACCATACCTCAAGAAAATGCATGCTTTTGCCTTATTACCAAGCTTGGACCTCTTATCTTTGGGAATATGAACAAATACTTTGCACCCAAAGACTCTCAAGTGATCATAAGATATATCTTTCCCTTTCCATACTCTCTCTGGAATATCACATTTAAGAGGAACTGATAGAGAAAGGTTTATCAAGTTAACTGTAGTTCTCATAGTCTCCTCTCAAAATGACTTAGATAACTTGGCATGGAAAAGCATACACCTAATCATTTTTTTAATTGTTTTGTTTATTCTTTCTGTCATACCATTTTGTTGAGTTTTAGAAACTATTTTCTTAAGCTTGATACCATAGAACCTACAATAATTCTCAAAAAGACACCTATACTCACCACCATTATGAATAGGCTTTAGCTTTCTATCAGTTTATCTTTCAATACTTCTATGAAACTATTTGAAAACATTAAATACCTGGTCATTATATTTCAAAATAAAAGCCCAAACTTTTCTAAAATGGCTATTAATAAAAATAACAAAATAAAGAGCACCTTCAAGAATTTTAGTTTACATAATACAGACATCAATATGAACTAAATCAAATGTTGATGGGGAATAAGTATAAAAGATAACTTTATATATTTTTCTAGCTAAGCAATGATCATAAGATTTAAGAAATATACCTTACAACTCTGGTAATAACTACTTTCTAGCAAGAGTTTGAAGTCCCCTCTCGTTGATATGACCAAGTCACTTATGCTAAAGATTTATACTTTCATATTTTTAATTACATTAATCTTTCCTTCCTGTAGCTTAGCTTCCATGACATAGAATAAGTTTAACTTCTTTCCTCTCGTCATAACTAGAAAACCTTTGGTGAGCTTCCATTTGCTTTTACCAAGATAGTGTATAAATCACTCATCAACAAGTCTACCTATAGATATCAAGTTAAGATAAATATCTAAAATATATCTAACATCTTTTAGTATTAATATGCTTTTAATATTAGTCTTCAAACAAATATCTTCAATACTCACAATCTTATATGTATCACTATTTTTTATTTTAACATTGCCAAAATCATTAGCAATGTAAGATCTGAAGAAATCACTATGAAAAGTAACATAAAATGAAGCATCAGGATCAATTATTTAGTTATTGTCCTAAGATGCAAGACTAAGACATCCATCATCACAGACAATAACGATATCACCTTAAGCAACAATTATATTGGTCTCTTTCTCATTTTTCTTTCTTTCATTCTATTCTTATTTCTAAAACCTATACTCTTTCTTCATGTGACCTGGTTTGTTATAGTGGAAACACTTGATATCTTTTCTAAACTTGGACCTTCCTCTATAACCATATGGATTTCTACTATGACTTCTTCCACATCTTTCTTATTTTTCAATAACAAGTGCACCAGAAGAAGATTCTCTCTGTTCTTTCCTTCTAGCATCTTCATTTAACAAACTGACTTTAACCACATCTATAATTAGAGTCCTCTTTTGCGTGAAGTTAGAAATTACCATTACATACGTTTCCTAACTTTTTAGTAAATAGCTGAGAAGTAACAATCCTTGCATCTTATCATCTATATTCATTTTCATAATAACCCAACTTATTTACAAGACTCTAAAACAGACTTATATACTTAACAATATTACCATCATCTTTATATTTTAAATTGATAAGCCTTATAAGGAGAGAAATTCTATTTCTCATTATCTTTTTCGTAAAAAGATTTTCTAACCTTTACCAAACAACATCTCTGGTTTCATCAGAAATATGCTTATTGCAAATTTATATCCATCCATCTTCTAATATAGGCAATATCTTTTATATATTGAACCTCTCATTCTTTATCTTTTATAGTAGAAGGTTTTTCTTTAACCTTGATGGACTTATCCAAATCTTTGCAATAGAGCAAATCTTTCATCATATGCCTCCAAATTGAATAATTTGATTAGTACAATTTAATTATACTGTCTGACTCTTCTATTTTAATTACACAAGAAAAACTAGTATTAAACAACCTGAAGCTCTAATACCACTTGTTGAGAAGAACTATTATAGCGGAATAATTATTTTTCCTCTTTATATATCAAAATGGTTCCTCACCAAAATATCAACTTATCACTAAAAGCAAATATTAACTAGAGCAGCATAAATAATAGAACAATGAATTAATAACAAAGTGAGACATTGAATTTTTATGTGGAAAATCTAATAAAAAAATCTATTGGAGCATAGTCCACTTCAAATCTCCATTATCACCAATAATGATAATAAATTTATAAAAAATCCTTTTCAAAATAACTAGATGATCTCAGTAATATCAAAATCACATATTTTGGTTCAACAGTAACACATCATCGTTAATTTAATTTAAAAAAATTAGATCTCGTGAGTATATTAGAAAAGTATCTAAAAGAAAATAAATTGTAGATCGGTAATATTAATATTAAAATTATAAAGCTTATTATAAGGAACTTTCTCATAAAATTTGGATCGAAATTTAGCCGCTCGATCGTCTTAAAAAAACCTTTGAACTTTTTTTCTCTCTCCACTCTTTTTTGGATTCTTTTTCTGCGCTGACACACATATTCCGTTCGCGCGCTTCTCACGCCTCGCACGTCTCCATTTTTATTTTTTTAATAAATGGCTCGTCAAGTCCAAACCCACTTATATTCTGAATCAAGTGGTTAGGATAGAGAAAGGTAGAAGAAAATCCAGGCAAGAGGCTAAGAAAGATTTGAGGTGGGCCACGCTGTGATTAGAAAGGAAAAGCCTTGCACTGACCATATTATCACATTTTCTATCCAAAACCTCACACAGACCATCCTAATAAAATGATTTCATGTATGTCGTGGGCAAATCCAGCAAAAGACCTGCATGTTTCAGTAATAAGAACTCACTCTTTTTTTCTTTTTCCCCAGTTTGGTGTGATAATGTTGCTTTCTGGTTAACGATATGATCTAGCAACAACATCATTCAGCATTCTAAGAATCTTGGAAGCTTCAAGGTGAGGCTTCCAGTATTGCTTTCTTGAATCAAATAGCCATAAAACAAACAAATTGATGTTCATTTTGCTAACTAGTATTGGTCTTATGGAACATTGGATAGTAAAGCTTCTGTTATCTTAGATACTAGCATGTAAATTACAGCAAAAACAATTTGTGGTCAACTTTAGAATTAGAGAATGACTGAGACTGAAAATTAATTGACATAAAATGTGTGACGTTGTTGGTATATGGGAGAGTCTTCAGTAGATGCAGGAGGATCTTTGGAGCTTGAATGTTTGATCAAAGTTAAATATCACTCAAGTAAGAGATCAAAGGCTGTATTACCATACCATAAGGAATCATCAGGATACATTAATGACAAAATATCCTTGCTAACCTAGCAAGGATTTAACCTGTCCTCACTAATGGTGTGGCTACTAGAAAGAACTTCTATCCTCCTTAATGATGGTCACCTTTTGTGAGGACTTCTTTTGTCTTCATCAAGAACCTGAGGAAATCTACACTTGCTAGTGTGGTAATTCCTGGCTAATAGATAGAAGGTATATTATCAAGCATAAATATGTATTAGCAAGGTCGAATATCCTCCATAGTACTTCACTGTTGCAGCTTCTTGGCGTTGGGAGAGAGGTTAGGGATATGACTTTATTTAAAGCTAAAACTGCTCAAAATTCACCAAAGCAAAACCAGACCAAACCAAAAACTCATGCAAAGATCATCAACATTGAGAGTTGGATTGGACATACATTATAAGTCAAGAAGATTGGATATACGAAATGTTCATTACATAGCCATGTAAGCTCCTATGAAACAAGAACATTTATGTGAAAAACAAGTGTATTATTAGTTCATCCCCATTAGAACTAATTCATCATGATCAACCAAACAAGTATTCCTGAGACAGTCACTTCTGTCTCACAACATTAGCTCTACAGCTTTCATCGGGAGTTCAGATGCAGGTCCATCCTTTCCTTCTCGTAAACTTGCTCTTACGTAATTGCAGCAGACTCTTTGGATATAGCATGAAACGTAGCGCCATGCAATGCCGTTCTTCTTTTGGCCACATCCCATCAAAATCCGCGCAAGCCGTCGATTCCGCCCCTTAATATCATGTCAACCGTCCGTCGGCGAATCGATTCCTTGATATTCGTGCTTGGTCTTGATCGAGAACCTCTCCGTTCGGAAGCCGTGAGGTCTCAGTTGACTTGGATCGCGTAATAGGAGAGGATACCTCCTAAGCCAACAGCTTCCTCTTTCCACGACAATAGCTGCCGTTTGGAGCCCACGCTTACTGGAAGGTTTGGCGTGTCGTGGGTTATCACCCACCACCCCCCGATGGCAACAGGTGACGACAGCGGCCGTGCCGACCATCGTTCTATCACGCAATCGATCTAGAATATATTTGTCTTGAAATTTGCAGTCTTCCCTTCCTTCGTTGAATTCTTATCGACGTCATTCCACCTTTGTGGATGACATTATAGATGGCGACGACTCCGAGATCTCATTCTTGAATAAACAACAGTAAGTAATTCTACAGCTCTCATCATTTCCTTCCATAACCTTTTCTTCCCGGACCTTGTGATTTGCAAAACCGTGGGCTTAGTCTCGACATAAAGAAATAGTTTGGATCTGTGTCAAGAGGTTTGAAAAGATGACAAAATGCCAAAAGTAGTTGGTATCGTATAATATCTCTCTACCACAAAGGTTGACGATTATCTGGTTCTTATCCTCTTGCCTCTCTTTTTCTCTCATCCCCTTTCATTCCTCTTATGTCGGGTATTCGACAACAGATCTTAGTTTTTTTATGCTTGTGCTAGCGAATCATCAAAGTAGGTGGGCTTTGAGCTCATGACTTTGCAATGAACTGGAAAAATCTTTGCCAACTAAACGAATTGATACCTTCAGTAAATCATGTTAATAGTACTGATCTACTAAAGGAAAGTATGTGGATTTTGCGCTAACAAGTCTCTCTCCTCCTCCTCCTTTTACACCAGTGTGGGATAAACTGGTAAAACGTTGGGGTGAATTCCCAAGAAGCAGCACTTCAGAAACAAAAGAAAGTTCAGCTTGCAGATGGGGACAATCCAGAAACCTTTGTAAACCATTTAAAGTAGAAGCTAATTCATATGTAGAAAGGAATACTTGATATGTAGCATGATAACCTCATTTGAACTAAAACACAGGGTAGAAATCTCTTTATTTTCTTCACTATGCATCTGTTTTCAGTACAGAAAATAAACAAGGTAAATCCCGCTAAACAAACAACTCACAGTTCTTCCTGGGAATCCGAAAAGAGGGAGATCATACAACAACAACAAGACCACCAGGTCCACGACCGGACCCGATAGAGAAGACGCCCTTCGCCACCTGCGCAGCCACCGTCACCATCAGCGGTGGCCTGGGAGGGGCATCAACAGCAGCAGCGTGAGGACCAGCGCGAGCAGCCACATCACGTAGACCGTGAAGATGTGCACCACGAAGGCAACCTCTTCCCCATGCGCAGGGCTGTTCTCAATGGCATAGTAAAGGTCGAACAGGCAGAACACCATAACGAGGAAAACAACCTGGATGACGACGTTCCGGCCTCGTCCGTCGTCGCGCGGACCCGCCCCTGCATCAACCAGGAGGAGCCTCTCCATGATCCCCGAGCAGTGGATAAGATCTAACACTAGTTAGGGTGGAGGCGACTTGCTGAGGTAGGGAGATGCGGGCGATCGCGCCGGATATATAATCGAGGAAGTTGCATGAAAGGGATGGGTGGTGAAGGCAGACCTTCTTGGAAGCTGCGTGCGTCTCAGCTCTCACGTGACACCGCCAACCGCATATGCGGACGATTGACTGCATGGAATCGCCGCACCATTGGATCAAACACAGTTGGTTCTTCGGGCCGAGATGCTTCAAATATCGCGGCCGATCAAGATCTTGCGCCACCCGTCAGCACCGTCCATTTCTGTAACGTGATCAAACTAATTTGTTTGTGTGCGCTGATGCGTACCGAAAGCAAAGTCAAGGTCAAAGGAAGATTTAATGCTTCGTGGTGGGGCCCCTACGACATCCCGCCAATGGAGTAAACCTCTTGACTTACCCGGGCACGCCCGGGACGTTGCTCGCAGCGGACAGCCAAACTGACTTCCACGTGTCCACGTCTCGCGCGTCTCCAAGACTTCCGAAGGAAGATTGTTCCTCGAACCACACACGAGAGTAATGCTTCCACCACCCCTCTGTTATTGGACAGAAGCTGCGGGACCGGTGACGCGAACTAATAAGCGTGTGGATTGCGCGTTCAAGTCTTTTCTTATGCTTTTCACTTGTTCTCTCTCCAACTTGTGGTCGATCGCCATCCTCCCATCGCAGCCGCCTCCAAATGCTCGCCACGTGTCCTCCAAGCCACCGAGCCCACTCAAACTAGAGTTATTCGATTAGAGTCCTTATAATTATAGAATATGTCATTTCGCTAGTCGCATTCCAGCATTACACGCTCATAAGGGATGTATATGTAAGAATCAAACGCACTAAGCTTACATACACATCGCTGTACAAGGTGTGTTTTGTGGAAATATTAAGGTGTAGAGGATGTAAAAGATGTTTCAGATCGATAGGGATGAGCACGTGATATATGGCTTGCGGGGGACATGTTCGCAACTTGGCCAGGGAAGCACGAAGTCCACCAAAATAAAGGCTTGAATGCTACTCCGCCGCCGCGGCAGCAACGCCTCGGACCGCCATCGACACCAGCCCGCCGCCGGCGGATCCGCTCGTCCTCCTCATCGCTTTCTGCGAGGATCTAGGGCGGCAGCGAAGGAGGCGGAGGAGGGGATGGATGCGTGAAGGGGAGTGGTGGGAGGGAGATGAGAGGGAGGGGAAGATGCGAACTATCTGCGACGTCTGCGAGAGCGCTCCGGCTGTCCTGTTCTGTGCCGCCGACGAGGCTGCCCTGTGCCGGCCCTGCGATGAAAAGGTCCCTTCTTGGTCCCATTTTTATGGTTAATTTTGTAATGGGATTTTCCTCTTTCTTGGTGTTTGAGTGATGGTGTTGCTGATCTGGGGTTCTCGAAGATCGGACTTGTTGAGATTTTGGTGGGGTTGTGATGAAGCTGGTAGATTGTTGTGGTGTTGCCCTTGGACAGTTTGAAGGAATGCAGATTGTTAAGGTCTTTGAGTAAATTGAAGGCGCGTAGTACTTCTCGATGGGTGTCAAACGATTAAGGTATGGCAGGAAGTTGAGACGGATTACTAATAAGTAGGAACTCAATGCACAGTAAGTTTAATAGTGCCACCTATTTTGAACATTGTTCACGAAAAAAAGATAAAGAATAGATTAATGGTCTGAGTAAATGATTTGATGAGCGCCGCATTAGGTCTAGCGAGGTATGATAAGTGTAAACTGGATGATATCAGAGGATATCTGCACAAATAAGGGTTTTTGTGATGGGGTAAGTTGACTTGTTGTAAGGGAAGTCACCCTTTAGCTATTGGGTTGGTAGAAGTCTTATGTTGCTTGGCAATCCATGAAGTATGGAGTGCTCACCCATGTGCAGCTGCTGATGTTGTTTCATGCTGTTGTTAGTGTAAAGCAGCTGATGTTCATCAGATGCTAAACGGCTGATACTTACGTATTTATGTGAATTTATTCTAAACATTCGAGACCAACTTATAATTGGTACTTTGTCATGATTCATACCTAAAATGGAGATGATCTCACCATTTAAAACTCAATGATCCTGGCAAGACATGATAACTGAACTGTTCTCTGCAGAGGACATGGACCTTACACCCTTAAATAATATTGGCAAATTGAAGATATTCGAGTTCATGGATTTAAGATTGAAATACTGTACTGAGGATCCTCATTGAAAGTGCAATCATGCATTCACCTTGAGCGTTAATGTGAATCTTTTGCTAACTTGAATAAATGGTTAGACTATAGAATTTATTTAGGATAAGAAACATGCAATTCAATTGTTGCTAGTTTTCTACTGATTCTAAAAGCTGGCAGCATGCTACATATTTCTTCCTTACAAAGTATATTCTTTATTACCTGTTGCTGCCTTCTGTTCTTCAACTAATAAATCTTTGAGATGCTAAGTAGACACAATCTAGTAACTACACAAATTAATCATCAGATGTGTTACGAGCTAATGGCTCCATTTCTGGCTGATTCTGTGTAGCTAGTTTTTGTTCCTTGTAATCTGGATATGAACATTTGTTACAGTGATGACAGATGTGTTTACTGGTACAAGCAAGCTTGGGAACTTTTGATATGTTAAATCATGGATACATCAATAAAAATACAATTGCTGCTCTATATTTTTGTCAAACATCCTAGTCTGTGATAAAACCTTCTATTTGTAATGTAGAAAAAAATACCAAATGCGTAAAAAATTAGTGCTCCGTACTTGATTGCTGACTTCAAGATATGATGTTAGTTCTCATCTGTAACAAGCCGCATTAATTTTGTAAAAGTTGTTGATATATAAGGAAAGTAATCCGAGAATAAGCATGGAAACTGACCATGACTTTGCTAGGCTTCATGATAGACTTTGATGAGAATTTGGAGGTAATGACAGGTTTGGTCATATTGCAGAATTTGCATCTGAGCGACTTTTGAATTTTGAACCTAGCCTAACTCCTAAGCCAGCTATAATAAAGCCACCTTGAGAAATATAAACCCTAAGAAAAACTAAGTTTTGAAATATTTAACCTAAGCATAAAATATAAACTGCTAAACTAAGGTGCTAAATATGGTATTCTACTAGTGGCTATTTATGAACTCTGAAGAATACCATTGGAATTTAGTGTAGTGCTAGACAGTGATGAAGTGTAAAAATACAATGTAGAATGCACATTCTAGTGCTGTGGTGCATCACATAAACTAAGATGGCATAATTGAGTGAATGCATCCCTCGGGACATATGCCATGTCTTATAAAACATCAAATGATCAGTAAGAAATAGATATCGCTAGGGTATGATTGTTCCCATGCAATGTACACTTACTATGATGGTAGTAATATCAAATGGCAAGTATCAAGCACTAGAGTAATATCGAGTAACTGTAACCCAGGTTTTTAAGTTTCCAGTACTGCATCTGTGCCGGTACATGGCCAGACCAGTATGGGTCCTGTCCATATTAGCATATTGAAACACAATACGCTTGTACATACTGCGGTACCAAGGAGTGGAGGAGGTGGAGGAGGAGAAGAAGTACCGAGAGCTAGGGTGGACAGCCAGACCATCTGGAAAGGGTCAGTCCACATCCTTGTTCATACCCAGACTGGCAAATACCGGCCAGTATATATCAATACGGGCAAGACCAGTTTCCTTGCTATTATCCAATGTCACAAATGTTCCAAGAGAAGTCCTTGTTAATTTGTTTGTGATGTTCGTGATTCATCAACCATGCATGTATGATAAACTTTTATTGCAGTTACAATTTTCAGATATCTTGGAAATTTTACATTTTCACTAATCATGCAGTGGGGGTTTCTCTTCCAGTTTGTCCCACCACAAAAAAGAAAAGAAATCTCACATAGTACTAATATCTGATCAGCTAAAAGAATGACTCAGAAAGGCAGAGCAAAAATTTAATAATTTTTTTATGCATTTGGCTACTTGTCTTTGTTGTCTAGACTTCGTTTACTTTTCAATTTTATAGTACATTAGAGATCAGCCCGATCAGCCCTTGGCATGATGATAAGGTTGTTTGTTCTATTGTGACCAAGGCATCATGGATATGGGTCTTCGAGACAGCCTCCATGGTGGTAATGCTGCATATATCTAACTCTGATGATGTTGTTGGCCAATGAAAAGGAGTGTCCAAGAAGATTTAGTTCACATGGTGAACCTTGCCTACAGTCTCATTGGATTAGTTAACTTAATTAACTAGATAGTAATGATTATTATGGATTTTCCTGGATAACCGAGTATTTCTTCTCAAAAGAAAAAGGAGGCCTGTAACATTGTTAAAAGGTGCTAAATAAAGAATTGTGGGAACATGAGCATTTAAATTGCTGTAATTAAGATCCTGAAAACCTGGAAGAGTTGATTAAAAAAAAAAGAACGAGAAAAGATGTAAGTTTCCACTACAAATTAATACACAAGTACATGAAAGCTTGTATAACCAACATTTAAGTTAAAAGAAACCAAATTTGAACTTCAGAAGACCAGTAGTTTAAATATAGCACGTGTATAGTGGTCTTTGTGCGAGATACAATCCCTTCTTGCTGTTTCCATGACCATGTCACGTGTTGCTTGTCTTAAACATGTTAATTAGTCTCTGAACTTCTCTTAAGGTGATCAATAAGTAATGTCCTCAGACATGCATTTCATTTTGTTTTAATTTGGAAAATGTCAACAAAATCATTTTGTGCATATAGATACGAATAAGTGGATGTATGGTTTGTGGTATATCTTTATATATCTTTTAAGTTAATCAATATGCATGTCTATACACGTAAATGTCGATGCCTATACGTCACTTGATGTTTCTATACATCACTTGTGCCTGAAAGAAACTTGGAAGACAGACATGTACATGCATCAAAATTTTCTATATTGTTCTGATGAAGATTTTTAACTATATGCTCATGTTCATTAATGAACATAGACTAGTGCATGCATCAAAATTTCCATACTTTTATGTCGACATATGCATATGTGTACATGTCATTTGTCATTTGTCATTTATGTTATTTGCTTATCTCCAATTAGAAAGCAAACCAAAATTCTCTTTGCTGCCTAGGCATCTTCCAAAGATAGATATGTGGTAAAACGCGTCTAAATCACTGGTAACTCTTGAAATTGTCTTTGTAGGTTCACATGTGCAACAAACTCGCTAGCCGGCATGTACGAGTAGGGCTTGCTGACCCCAGGGAAGTTCCTCACTGTGACATATGTGAAAATGCACCTGGTATGTTTATTGTATATTTATTAAAATGCTTTTCCTGTATACTAAGGGCCCAACCTGATCACTCTGTATCCATGTAGCTTTCTTTTACTGTGAGATAGATGGTAGCTCCTTGTGTCTGCAGTGTGATATGATTGTGCATGTTGGGGGAAAGAGAACCCATGGAAGATATCTATTGCTGAGGCAAAGGGTTGAGGTCCGTGAACTATATTTGGAGGACATTTAGATAGTCTGAAATTTGATATATGTGTTTTCATATTGTAGTTTCCAGGTGATAAACCTGGTCATATAGAAGATCTAACAACAAAAGCAAAGGACCCTGTTGAACATAGGGGGGATCACAAACTGATAATGAGAGAGAAAATGAAAAGTCACAGGC
Source organism: Musa troglodytarum (assembly GCA_023547065.1). Lineage (NCBI taxonomy): Eukaryota > Viridiplantae > Streptophyta > Magnoliopsida > Zingiberales > Musaceae > Musa > Musa troglodytarum. Next base: position 17,664,127 of record CP097511.1, on the reverse strand, counting down.
TCCCTGCTGATCCTTCTTCAGATGCTAGCAATGATCGTGATGGTAATATCGATTCCAAAATGATTGATCTTAACACAAGACCTGTCCGAAACCACGGGCAAGCTTCCACGACCCAGGTGTGGTTTAGTTCCTGAGCTTTATCATGGCTGAAAATTATATCTACGATGAATGTTTGCTGACTCCATGATTCATTTGCCTTTCTTCCTGATCATAAGGCTCAGAATATGGATCCTTCAAGTGATAATAATCATGACTCTCCTGGTGTTGGTGTTGTCCCCACCGGTCATTTCCAAAGCGACGCGTAGAAGCAATGTATGTTTTTAAGAATTTGCATATGTAAATTTGGTTTTTTTCTGCTATTGTCGGTTGAACAAGTAGTCGAGTCTCATTTGCACTGCATGCAGAGGAAAAAGGCACCTCTGTTACTCTATTCGGTTTGAGTTGTAATGCATTTCCTGAATATTTGGGGACATCCTGGGTCTTGTTGTACACAATATGAAGTTCCTCAATCTGCATGATTGCGGCTTATTTGCATTAAATGTGTACCTCTGAGAGATTATCTTTAGGTTTCAGGTGGCTTTTTGAAATTTTTTTAATGTGCTCCGGTATATTCCTTTTGGAGTTTGGTGACCACAAAACAAAATGATCTAAGCACAATCTTAAAACAATGTTATATGTTTGGCACAGTAGATATCTGCTTCCAGCCATTGTTCATTAATTATCAACTGCTGATACTTTAGTCATGAACAGTGGATTAATTCGAATTTCTATTTCAAGGTTCTTATTGTTGTTGTTGTTGTTGTAGAATATTTGTTGAAATTTTTCATTGCAACAATTTATTTGTTGTTGTAGCTGATGCAAATCCAAATGATGGCTTCCTGATTTCCAAATGCCTATGTAGGTTGAACCAATATTTGTTTCCAAGACATGTTCCTGCGTGCAAGGGGAAAACAACTTATGGGTTGTCACCTCAATACCATATTTGTGCTCACCTTTTGATCCCAAGATACTTCACAGATCCAAAGCAACAAAATGGATGGTTCCTGGAACAGTATGGAGGTCATCATTGAACACAACATAATGCAGGAAATTATCACATGCATATTAAATCTACTCAATGCAATTCAATCTAATGGGATGACAGTTTGCACTATTACTGACTGCTCATAGCAAAAAGTACATTCTACTACCATTATTGACTGCTTATGATTGCCAACATGTCTGCTCAGTCAAATTGGCAGCCTTGAAAACATATAACAAAGGAAGAAAAAAAAACGGCTACTGAAACTAATTGAATCATGAGAATTTATTGTTTTCAAGAAAGTCAGGGGTGTGCTTGTTGCATGGAAGAATAGATCTGTATAAAAACAGAAATAGAAGATGGCTTAGCTGTGGCAGAATAAAAGCCTCCATGAGAAGATAATGATGACCTGAAGATTGTTCAAGGGTATGAGTAAAACCGTAAGCAGTGATGAACATCACTGAGATGACCGAGTCACTACAATCCAAGAATCAGACTACCAATCTCATCTTGTGACCACCAACAATGCAGCTCAAAGGAATCACGAAATCTCTTGGGAATCAGCAGGAAAGTTGAGCAAAAGCTGGTTCAACACAAATAAACCATTGATGAACTCCGAGCATTTCAGGTAAGATTTTCACTAAAGCTACAGCAGCAGCAGCAGAAGGCATCAGGAACTGAGCTTTTTGTGACTACCACTAGGGGGATGATAGTGAACAGGATATCAAGCCTCGAGCTGCTGCAGAATTTCTTGTGCAGCACAAAGATATGAAGAGTGACCACTGATGATGTCAGTAACATCAACCTGGGAATTGTTAAAAGAACATCTGAATTATAAATATATGTCAATGTATGGATAAGCAATGACTGCAAGAATTACAAATCCATACATTTTCGATTCCAGGCACATTGACATTTTGAATGCCAGCCAAACCATGGGTCAGCATGCTGTGCTTTGCCAAAACTGTCAGTTTTAAGATAACAGGGAAGGACATTCTCTTCTCAAGAAAAAAAATATTACCTTGCTCGGAAAGTTATTCCGAGGATCCAGTCATTTGTTGAGAACACGTTCACGAATCTCCCAGCAACGATCTGCACCACATAGCAAGTATGAAAGGGCATGGCTGCTAATGCACCAGCTTTGAATGAAATCACCATGCTTGCATGAGAAGTGACAGAAAAATCATTAAAGCATGCCTCAGAAGATTAAGAATATTCTGCTTATAAGAAAGTAAAATAACTTAAGACTATGATGCAAAAATTTGAATTGACTTCTACATCATGTCGTCTAGAAACCAAGGGTCACAATTCTCAAATACCTTGTTTCTCCATAATATCTCACAACGTACATTTGATATTGATCATTGCATTTCTTTAAAATGTAAAAAAAATTAACTGATACACTTTCAATACATCTAGTCAGTTACTGGCGCTTGATGTTGTTCACTTCTTAAAAAGATGCAAAGTTGATTTCAACATATGCAGGTCCAAACACAATTAAATATAATGTACAGTATGAAAGTTTCATGTCAACTACTTTGATAGAAATGTAGCAAACAGTTAGTTGTGTTTATGTGAAGAGCAATATGCTAATCATATACATTTTTAAGTATTAACATAGAAATGAAAAAAACAAGTATTAGACTTTCGTACTTTTCTAGCACCCTCCCAATTTTCTCCACTGACAGAAATTGGTGCACCAAGGAGAAAAACTCTTTCTACAAGACCCTCTGCCCATTTAAAAATAGATCAGACATGCTGAGGAGCAATAAAAAAAGAATAACATAGTACAAATTACCGTTGTTTCCTGACTTTGACAACTCTTCCAAGCACTTAAAGATGACTCGTGCTCCCAGTGAAAAGCCAATAAGGGTTACTGGCCTGAACAAGAGTTGTAGCAGTTATACAGTCTGTTGGACTCCCTGAAGTTATTTAATTTAAAGGTTAACAACTTTTCTTGGTCACGCACCTGTTGCCCTGCAATCCCTTCAACAATGCTTCAGCAAGAAGTTTTCCTGCTTTATTTGATCTGGCTTATGACAAATAGAAGTAATATGGTCAAGGCGATTACTGAATGCAATACAAAGACTATCAACAGTGACTTCTGTTGTGTGTGGTAGTTGCACCTATCAATCGCAATTGACCATTTGCTGTCTATAAATTTTGTGGCCGAAAGTAATGTAGTTGGCCAAGAAACTGCAGTCACTAGAGTGCCTAAGACAGTCATCATCGCACCTCGCTTCATTAACTCCTTTGTAACCTCTTCAGAAGGATTTTTCGTGTCAAAGATCTAATTGTTAGTGTCATTAACAAATAAAACAAGAAAAAACAAAGTAGCGAAAATTACGTGATGTAATCCAATCTTGGATTGCATTGCTCAATGCAATCAAATTCTTTGACTCCCACCTAAGAACATACCTAAATATCAAAATAAAGCACATTTAGAAAAACTAACTGAACAAAGCAACAAGAGAGCATCTATGCATTATTTCCTTTCTGGTACCCTGTTGAACATATGTCTAAAAGAAAAGGTCAAAGAAACAAAATAAGATCTAGATGGAAAGACTATCAATAGACAGTCCTCACTCTTAGGTAGCTGCTTACTTGTTATAATAATTATTTAAAAAGTGCAATAAGATCTGGCTCAAGAAAGGATTAAAAAACTGTGAGAAATCATTTCCATACAAGAAAGTTCTACATATTTGCACAATAAACAAAATAATGAACAAGGCTTCAATACCAGTCCTTAAGCAGCTAGTTTGGTAGTTGTATGGTGGGTAATACCATAATACCATATGTCGGTAAGCCCCAGGGCTGATTGGTATGAATCAGCCAAATGAGGAGGTGGATGAGGAAAAGGAGGAAGAGGTGGAGGAACTAAAGGTAAAGAATAAGGAGAAGAGAGGAAGAAAGATGAGGGGGAGAGGGTAAAGACAGTTACAGGAGGAGGGGATAGAGTCTGTAACATTGGTGGAGGCAGAGGCTAAAGGAGGAAAGAGAGAGGAGGGGGGGAAATGAAAATATACTGAAAGCTGTTTTGGCAGCTTCCAGATTCAGGCAGCTTTCAACAACTGTTTAGTCTATCAACATATCTCTCAACAGATGTTGAGGTTGTCAACAATTGTTTTTGACCAGACTTCAAATATATACACGTACAAAACTTACCTGTTTCGAATCAAACAGTGAATTTTTGAAGACAAGCAAATCCACAACAGTCAAATCATACTCATAGATCTGTCTCATCCACAAATGTAGTTCAGTTCAGACAAATATCCATAAATCAAGATCTTTCTCATATTTTTTCTTCATGTTTGATTCCACACTGCATGGACGAATATGTTCTAATTGCTCTTCTTCCCACCCCATGCTCACCTTTCTATCACCCGTTCTTGCAACATAATACATGCATATAAGCATCTGTTAGTTCAACTGCTTCTCTTATGTACCTGACTTCTGATTTACATCAAGTAAATGGAAACAGGGTGGACATTATACGAGGCCCATCCTGTCCTATAAATGTTGAAACATTTAAGGATTATGAAATGTTGGCAAAGGAAGCAAGATGATATTCTCAAATGAACCAAAAATTCAGAATCTTTTTTGGATTGCCTGGTTATAATTGGCAGCATATTTACAGTACAATGTTCCCTCAAACAGCATTACTCTTGTTCTTAGTGTATGAATGTAATTACTTATCAGCATTATCTATGTGTTTCCATCCAATGCCTTTCATACACAACCATATATACTATCATGTAACACTTAGGCACATACTGTTCTGTTTTACCAAGAAAATATGCCACCATAGAGCAGTAAATTATATTAATCATGTGAAAATCACTTATACATCAAATTGATTTCCAGCAGCCTAGCTGAAAGTACACTCACTTATTTGCTTTCGCAAGTGAAAAGAAACATAACCAAAAAAAAAACCATCATAAACAGTTTATTCTGGAAATATGAATGTTGAACAAGAAAAAGAGAAAGAATAATCAGTATGATGCAAAAAAGAATTCAAAGTTCACTATCTACAATGTGCAAGCCATAAAGCAGCAGAAAAGGCAAATCGTATTCATGCAAAAGAAAGGAAAAAAACAATTGTATACAGTCTACCTCTCCAAGTTATTTACTGTTGCATCCCAGGGTCTTACAAAGTCTTCTTCCTCAAATACAAAACCAGAAACATAGATACCAACTGCTAAACACTGTAAAGGAAGACAGTAATGGAATAGAGTTAATAAGATTCAGGATTCCCCAAAGCCAAATTATTTTTGGATGCCACATGGGCATAACAAGACAGCTGAACTTAAAAACAAGAAATTGGTCAACTCCTTCAGAATTCCAAACAAGAAACTGCTGAGAAAGAATGACTTACACCCTGGTTATGATTTTCTCCAATTGGAATAAAATCGAACTCTTCAATATCTCCAACTCTCCTAGCCATTTTGCTCCCTGCAAGACCAGCGCCTGCAGCTGTTTTCACAAATCAATACAAGATATCAGTGACTACTTAATAAGTTCGAGTACCTGAAGGAAAACACAAAGACAAATAGCATATAATATCTTCCCAATGCAAATCTCACAAAAATGAAAACTTGCTTATTTATACAACCTATTTTAAAAAATATACAGCTCTAGCAACATTTATGCAGGAATGATCACTAAATGCACAATATTTTGAAAACCATCAGAAGCTAACCTCCAAATGATGCAGCAACAGCTACTGAGCCAGCAGCTGATCCAGCAGCAGTAGCTGCTGCAGCAAAGCCACTTGCTCCAATAACAGGGACTAAGGTTCCCAATGTAGGAGCTAAAGCACTAAATCCTGCAGCAATTGCTGGAGCAGCCAGACCTGTTATTGAAGATGGAATAAGATTGAAATGGAACCATTTGCGCCTCTGGTAAATTGTTCAACTGGCTAAAAAAGAATTTTCTGGCTAATTAGCAAATCTGGTACCTCCAGATATTGCTAACACGGTTCCTCCAGTCAATGCAGCTGCACCAATTATGCCACCACGTTTCCATCTAGACCACCTGCTTTCTGCTGATTCACCCTCTTCAGATTGTACTTCCTCTTTCAATGATGCAATCGCAGAGCAAGCAATTATTATCTCCATAGCTTCCTACAAAACCAAGCTTAAGATTTGAGCAAGCATGAAAACATCTTACAGTGATAATATATATTAGAGAAACTGAGGAGAGAACATGTATACTATCATGAATACATAAGTTGATGTTTCTGATATGGATAAATACATATTTAATTTTAGAACCTCACTTAGTTCTCATGAACCATTAGTATGAATTAATTAAAAAGAAACCATTGCTCATCATGTAAATAGTCAATTTTGGCAAAATCACAATTGCTGGCTCTCTACTGCTCCAAAGTTAGCAGGAATAAAAGGAACTACCATGCACTCTTTTTACTTAAAAATGTCATATTGCGGATGGCACAGAGATTGTTGAACTCTTAATCTGCAAGATATTTGACCAAACATGAAGACTCTAGTATATTGTGGAGTCTTTGGATAAGTGACAATTGCTGTGAGACACAAACATATTGGTTGCAATTCCCAGCTTCCATACCGCTTCCATACCATACAGTATATTATTACAAGGAAAAAGGTTTCTCATACTAGTATTTGAAGGAAACAAGAAAATCTTATTTATGCTAAAAATGTGGTTCTATATTTTCAGAAGTGGGAGAAAGAAGACCAATTAAATGCCACATGTGATAGTGTAATTATCACAAATTGAGAAAGAAGAATTGAGTATATTCATACTATTAAGCTATAAATATAAAAGCACAAATCTCAAAGTTATAAAGGGTTTTGGTCAAATTTTACAATACAAACCATTTTTATCCACTCGACACAAATCCATTTTGCCAATAACCTTAGAGCAACACGGTGACGAGCATCATAACCCTTCCTCTCTGGAGAACTTTTCTTGTCTTGAGGTGTATCAGCCAAACAGGCAGAAAGAAGCTCAAAAAGAAATGTCAATTTCCGTTGATAATTCTCTGGAGTGTCCACTAACAAGGATTTTTCATCACCAAGGCATTTCAAATAATGAGCTGTCTCTTCTCCTTTGGGCATAGCTCTCATCGTTCTCATTTGAAAGATTTCTGAAAATCTAGATGTCACATCAGAAATTTTATGATTTGCAGCAGAAGCACCCGTGTCATCACATCTATTGTTAAGCTCCTGCTGCTGTGTCTTAGATCCCCCAGCTGGATCAGAATCTGTTTGCAAGCTTAGTGCCATAGAATCAACTGCTTTTGCGAAAGCAACCTCTCGATCTGATTTTTCTGAAGTTGTTCCATTGCAGTCAAAGATTGTCCTCAAGAACTGAGAATGCATGATAAAGTAAGAGGAGGATTCATTAGCATTGGACAAAAATGCATGGTAAGGTCTACAAGTAAATTGAAGTTGCCTTGAAACAAGAGAAACAAGGTGGATTATGCACTCTCAGAACGGAGAAAAAAACAATCAGTTTCTTTCTCCTTGCTAATGTTTCTAAAGTAAGAATATAGTATCACATAAGACAAGATGAAAAAAGAAGAGTGGCATAACAAAATTTTCAGCACATCTCAAGTAAATATATGTGTTTTGTGTGCATAATTATGTATGAAAAGCATTTTATAACAGGTCGATTAAGCCAAAGGATACGTTATTTATCTTATGTGCATCTATCAGATAAAAATTTTAAGCTTCCTGAAATCAATATAACAAGTCAAATATCAACAAATCGAGGCATTTCCATATCTCAATTTTGATGAGGAAGTTTTCGGAACTTATCGTAACGCTTAATCTCACTTTGCAACCAAATGATGAGTAGATAGAACAAAAGAAGATGGAACGTACCCCCTCTATGTGCCGTTCTGGTGAAGAAGAAATAGCGGTTTCCTCCAATTCAGCCCACAACTTGGAATCAATTTCCAGAAACCTACATGAGATCATCGAGTCAGATTTATTGTAACTCGCTCAAAGAACTACCAATCCATGGTCACAACAGGAAGGGGAATGAGACAAAAAAGAGACCGGAAGACAGGGCGGAGAAGACCGCGGGACTGGTGTGTCCAAAGCGCGGCGGCGGGCTCGGCACGGGCGTCGTCATCCTCCGCAGCAGAGGAAGAGGAGGAAGCGAGAGGCTGGGCCTCTTGTTGGAGCTGAGCATGGCGAAGGGCGAAGGCTAGGAGCGCCGCGGCGGCGTACCTCTGCGCGGGGGAAAGCATCGAATTGGCCATGGATCAAGGCCGTCGACGGTTCGTGAGGAAGGTCGGAGTGCAACGGGGCTCGGCGGCAAGGAATAGGGGCTCGTCGTCGTATTCGACCGAGCAACCCACCGTTCTTGTGGCACACCGGGAGAGTGGGGGAGCGCTCCATCTGTCGCCTGGACCGCGAAGCAGATAGGCCTCGCGGCTTCCGGCGCTCGCACCGGCATCGTACAAGAACTGCCTGTTGAATTGCGACACGAGGATAATGTGGTTATCCATCGAGCGAACCGATGATTTGGATAATTGTAAGCATCCCATCTCGCTTAACCCAAACTGAACCCGGGGTGGAATCGATTCGAAGTCGAACCGGAACCGATTTGAAGCCTGGATTGAAGTGATATATATTTATGTTGAGACTAATCTTTGCTATTTTTGTTTGTGCGGAATGAGTCACCCCTGAAAGTTTGTATGGGTGTCGTGGTCTCACATCTGGAAGCGATAGTGCCGTCCGATCTCTGAACTCTCGCCCATCAACCGTTCACTGTTACACGCGATCGCATGTACTCTCCCAATGCAGCGTACCTTGCGGCCTTCAACTGGGAGTCCGACTCGGCCATCTTAAAGCGGCCGAGTCCATCAATCCCAATTAATTCGCCTCTTTAAGAGCGAGTTACGACTCGCAAACCCGTATCTTCTTCTCCTTCCCGTACCTTCTCGCCAGTGCCGGAGATATTTTTGCCTCTTGCCATCGTCTCCAGCCTCCGGGCTCGAAGAGTGAAAAAAACAGACTACTTTGGTCGAGTGGAACCGAGAAACCTAGTGAGGGATCAAGGAGTCGGGGAGATGGCGGAGGAATTACCCGACGGTTTTGGTGCGGGAAACCCGGGCGAAGAAGGCAGCCGCAAATCCGGGCAGCCCCCTACGGCAAGAACTCTCAAGGGGAAATCCTGCAAGGGATGTCTCTACTATTCTTCGCTTCTCAAATCCGACTCCCGTAATCCCGTCTGCGTTGGGATTAGCCGGACTCTGCCAACAGGTTCGTATTCCCCCGGGAAAAATTTTTCTTTTTTGCCTCTGATTTTGGTGGAGTTTGAGGTTATTAACTGGGGCTCCTGTTGGTAGCCGCATAACTTTGACAAAGCTAGAAAGACGCAAGCTTTACTTAACAGTTTTGTAAACTTCGTGCATGTTGTAATTGGTTTTAAATTGAATATTTTTATTCTGGAATATAATGGAAATATTTTTTTTATCAGCATTCATGCAAAGTAAAAAAACCCTTATCATTGATTGTCTTGCTTGACCTAATTGATAGTGATGCACAAAATTAGAGAATAATTGCCAATCACTCATTCAATATAATTGTAGGAAAAGCGGAATTGTGCATCATCTTGTGGATGTATAGCCTGCCATTCACTGATTCATTATAACTGTAGGAAAACCTGTTTCGTGCATCATTTCATGGATGGAAGTTGTACTATGGTAAAATTGACTTTTGGCGGTAGTCAATTATATGCCTCCATTCAGGGATGATCGAGGATAACCATCACTGGTATCTGAGTCCTTACAACACTTAGGGGCAAATAGAACACCTCTCCATATACAAATAGGGGTACATATTTCTGCCCTTAAATATGCTATACTCAAAACAAATATTTTTTATGCAAATTGGGAGAGCTCTTTCTACAACTGAAGTACAATAGCAACATCCATTAAGAAGCAGTAATGTTCCAATAATTTGGAGTCAGCGACATGAATCTTTTTCACCATGGAGCTCTGTTTAGAGAAATGAATGTAATTTCGTCTGGACCACTACATACCAGTGGGTATTTACCGATCCATGTGTGAACTAGCATGCAAACTGCTCCTTTTCGGGTGGTAATCCCAATTCAGGTTTTATATTGAACCATTTTTTCTTCTTCTTTTAATCACTTAACACTAACCCGTCACCTACCCCTGTCCCCACCTCCCTCGGTGGGCGCCCTTCTCTGCACTTCCTTCATCACCTCCCTCATGCCATCCACAACTGCTGGCTCACTTCCCCTGGATGGTTTTAAATATTTTTCTCTCTAAAATGTCAGCAGTTATTTTCACTTACAAAAGTGTCAGTCTGAATGGAGACTAATTCCATCCCTACTGGTTCCAATGTAATTGATAACAGATATCTTTTCCTTCAAAAGCATCATACGGAGACAAATATTTCCATCACAACAATATGATCTAGCAAGTTAGTGTAAGTTCATTTATGGGAGAAGTTCCAGAATGCTCCATGCGTTCTGTAGATCTTTTTGTTGTTTACAGCTTTACACACCATTGTGCATGTGATCCATCACCCCAATATCATGACATTCATACAATGTTATGCCCTTTGGTGCTTGGAAGATTTTTCTTTTTAATATGCTCTTTTTTAGAATGAATTGACACAGGTTTGTGGCTTATACCATGTGGGATATTGTATTGATGAGATTTTTCATGAAAATGATTTGTAATATAAAGTCAAAGGAAAGAACTACTCAGTTCTCCATCAATACAAGGTTTCAAGAGGTTCAATACATGTGACCTTACCATTGCAAGAAGAGAGGTTTCAGTTGAATTTGGTCACTGAGATAACAAAAGAGCAATCCTACTATGGTGCCATGCATCGCTCGATCTTATATCAGATAGTTGTCATGAATTATATCACTAAATTCAATTTATGGATTGTTATGCTTTGGTTGATATGATCAAAGATCTCTGTGTTATAGTTATAGGTTCATCTAAAATTTAGAGGGCATCTCTGGTTCCTGCTATATAATTGTAAAAGGTTTTGTTATGGTCAATTTATGTTTCCACTTTTGTTTATAAGATTTTGCTAGTCACAACCAGTTAAATCTTGCATGAGGAGTATCCCACTTGATTAATTACTAACCATAAATTCTTATGACCAGCACCTTTATTCATTATGGGGGAGTCTGAAATGAAAGCTACACAAGATGGACACGATCTGTCAGATTTCAAGTATGCCTGCATTGGTTATTCCATTTTCATGGATAACAATGATAATTCTACTGATAAGCAAGAGCACCGAGCACAGTTGCCATTTTGTGCTGGCATTGAGGTTATTCCTTGTTTAATCTGTGTATTGGTTAATTAGGCTTTCTTCTGTAGAAGTATATGTGTCATACACTTTACACTTTCTTACATTTTGGTGCACAACTGTTTAATGGAAGCGATACATAGTTATTGATAAAATTTTGAATTTGCTGGCCAATAATCTCAAAAGCTTAAGTATTTATGGTAGGAACTGATATCTTTACAAGTTTTAACATCCCATTTTGGGTGCAAATAGCATTAGGTTTGAGAAGTGAAACTGAACCCGCAGCGCATGGTACAAGCCAATTAAGGAGAAGTTTATCTTCCTAATAGATAAACTGAACCTCAAGCTCATGGTTCTCGAAAGCATAAGATTCTATGTTTGAATGCATGGTGCTTGAAAACATAGTCTCACAACCCCAAGCGCATGTACAAGCTAAATTTTAATTGCTTTTACTCGTGCTTCACTTCTGTATGAATTGAGGGGCTTATTATCGCAATTCATTGTCTGGATTTTGGGGTGCACCTCAAGATTTTGCCAGTGTGAGATATTGTTCATAGACAGTAGTAATGAAATTAAATAGAAGGAAAGCCTGAAATGCCTTTTTGTTGAAATGTGCATATATGTGTGCTTTAGTTGTATATGAATTAGAAATTCTGATTCACCATCAAGTTTTTCTTTTCTGAAATGGCTAATTATTGAAATGTGAATATATGCCTTCTTTAGTTGAATATAAACAAGAGATATCTGATCCACTGTCTAGTTTTGTCTGAGTGCAACACATACGCTTATGCATCATTGTGTGAAGCTAAGAGATTGTCTTTCTACCCTTTCCCCTTCCCAGCTATTAGTGGAGAAAAGAGTGTCTATCACTGATCATGTTGCTGCACCAGTTCCAAAAGAAGGTACTTTAAATATTATGAAATTTTCAATTTTTTATACTGTTTGGAATTTTTGGTTTTTAGAATGTTTTTTCGCATGATTATGATGTATGTTTAATAGTTTGACATTTTTAGGCAATAGGTTAAATTCTGGGATGCATTGTGACTCTAATGTCTAATGTAATGGGGGATAGTTTTTATGAAGATGGGAAGGGTAGTCTTAAAGACCTTGTTTTCAATTGAAAAAGGCCAAGTTCCAGGAGCTCAGCATACTAGGTCTGTGGTATCATCTCCATTACATTCACCATCCACCTACAGATGTAAACACAAGGGAACAAAGTTCTAGATAATTTTTTCTAGTTAGTCGTAGATATTTTTTTCAAATCTTTTCTTCATTTTGTTTCTGCGGTAACTTATTTGAAATTAAGTAGGTGTTTTTACTCTTTTTTTGTGTTGTATTTGAAATGGTACACTGGTTAAGAAACACAGTGAAAATTTCCTGCAGAATTTGAATGTGTTTCTGGGTGTAAACAGATTGATAATATAAATGCAGTGGGCCATAATGTCATGGTACCTTCCATGTAAATAAGCATTACAACTGGCTTTGTCAGTGAAAGAAAGTGGGCAGAAGACTTTGATGAGCAGGATACCAGCTGCTCGCAGGTTAATGCGACCTGCATGGCAGAGGGTTCTGATGCAAGATTGCTTGATACGTGTTGGATGAAAACTTGGTTGGTAATTGGTTTTACTGGTCGGCTATAGGATGATTCAAGCAAGAAAGGAACATTGCCAAATATTGTATACACTTTTTTTCTGGGAAAAGAAGTATGGTTTTCAGTATGATACCTGCCAAACTTAGTGTGCCTATTTTACTTTTTGTTAAAATTACTCTTTAATTTTTCTCAGTCAGAAATGGATAACAACACCTGCCACGAATTGTATGTTGCATTTGATCATTTCATCGTCTGCTCCATAATATTTTTGCCATGATTATGGCACAATTGTTCAAGTTAGTTGAGGGTTATTTATAGCTTGTGCATTGCTAAGGCATAGGTCTCACTTATTGATCAGTGTAAAATCTTTGCCATGACTTAAATAACTACACTAAGTTACAAGTGTCATTGGTTGCCCATAGTTCATGCGGTAAAGCACATCAAGATTTTCTCAACTAATTCATAATTATCTTGATATATGTGATTTGTTGTGTGGTACTTGTAGATGCTACCGCCCGATCCCCATCACGACCACACCAACCAGGTCAATCTTCGGCAGAACTTCTCAGCAGGTAATGTGTGAGTTGAAGATGTATCTCCTTTTATTTCTTTTGCGGTAAGGTTCCAAGTTGAGCAATGCTGGTCTGTGTGAATGCAGGTTTAGAAGGAATGCTGGAGTGGTAGCTTCAGGTGTGGCTAAGAACCTGAACAAAGTGGGAAACCACATAAAGGACAACATTGATGATATATTTTACCCTTACCGCAAACCACCCAAGTAGCAAAGCCACAAGTCGAAGAACAACGTCGAGCAAGAGATAAAAGGACAGCAGCACATCGCTTAAGGATTATTCGTCCTGCGTTCTCATATCTGTTCATTTTGCACATTACTATGTGAATATTGCTAGTTTAAAATTACAATCTTAGATTTGTCCAAATGATAAGAACAATTGTAGCCCAAGTACTCCGGCCATTGCCCTTCAAATTTTGTTATTTGTAGCCAGTAACTATCCAAAACAGGAAGGGATTTATCGGTGATTCCATTCGGCTTGGCGAAGGGATCTCTTTCGTCGAATGTACTTAACATCAAGTATTTTAAATACTAATCAGAGTAGCATATGTTGATCGGTATTTGTTATTTCAATTATTGACCATTTTTAAATTAAATTATATTATATTATATATATGTCTATATATATTACAATTCGAAATTAATATGATATTTCATTTATCCAACTTGTTGACAACGGACAGCGACGCCGTGGCATCCAATTTATTGCAAAAAAGAGAAACAATAATTTGCAAATGAATCAAAAAGCTTTGCATCGCGCTGATTACATATTCCATCATCTTTGGAATGTGAAGTAACTATCTACACTCGAGAAAGATTTCCTTCATCTTATGTGCGTTCTGTTGAGCGAGAATAGGCGACCCTCATCATCCAGCTTGGCAGAGCCACGTCGAGGTTGGTGTTCGAACACTTTCCAGAAACGAATTGTTTCGTCCGCTGCAGCTGACGCCACCGTGCATCCATCCGGGCTCTTCACAAACGCGAGAGAGAACATTTCAGAAAAGAAGATTCAGAGAGGCTAGCAACACCTTCGGCTTCTTAATTACCTGAGAAAGGTGTAAGACTCTGGCAGTATGCCCGGTTAAATCTCCGATCTTTGTCATCGACGGGTAGGCCCATAAGCTCAGCTGATTCTGACCGTAACCATGGGCGCTCAGAATCTCCTTCTCGTGTCTGTTCCACTCCAGCGCACAGACCTGTTCGATGACATGGTGTTGTAGAAATCATGTTCTTGGATTAGAAGGAAGAATCAGATCTGGGGATGTGTCGTGCTTAATTGCCTGCGCAGAGGTGTTGATGCTGTTGGTACACTCCCCCGTTTGGGTGTTCCAGATCTTGATGCACTGGTCGGCAGTTCCACCGCCGGAAGCCAACGTACTCGATCGGAACGGGCACCACGCGAGGGCTCTCACGGCGGCGCAGTGGTCGGTGTACCTGTGCAGGTACCTTGACGATCCCATCTTCGAGGATTCCCACACGTGAACGAGGTTGTCGTTGCCGCCGCTCGCCAGCAGATTCCCGCCGCCCGACCACTTCAGGCCACAGACTTCTTCGGAGTGTGCTTTAAGCCGAGAGGCCAAGTGGTGGGAAGATCTAACTGCAGAGATCGGTGCATGAAACCTCAAGTTGCATTCAGTTGTGTTCCGTCCGTCAGACAGATCCAATCGTGATCTTACCATCATGGTTAATTATGGATGCGTCATGGCTGCCCGATGTCAACACGTTCTGATTCCAAGAAAGGCTGCCGACTCGACCCGAGTGCCCTTCCAGGATTCTAACCTGATATCGTAGATAATTGTGGTTGAGAGGGATGTCGGTCGAAGAAGACAGGAAGAGTGGGCGAGAATGATGTCGATCAAACCTGCTGCAATTCTACGGCATCCCATATCTCAACTCTGGATCCCGCAAATCCTACGGCCACAGTCTTGGCATCCACGGACCAGGCAACGCTTGTGGGGTGATCGTCCTCATCTGCTGTTAGCAGCAACTGCACGGAATTGTTCGTGGCATTCCAGAGGTAGACTGAGCGCCCCAGGGCGACTGCCAGGATGTTCTTCTTCCCCCAGTCCATGAGGTTTAGGTAGTAATCATCAAGGAGTGCCGTCCCATCCAGAATCCGATCCGCTGACTGCATCCATTCATCAAAGCAGATGACTTCAGAAAGCTTACAGTAATTAGGAAGTTGCTGCATCGTCGAATTTTTGGGTTACCTTGGGAACATGACGAATTCGATCGGTCGGCCTTAGCCGCTCCTGCTGATCTTTCATCATCTCGTCCACAAGAAGAACGCTGGGTTTGGAGTTTCTTGGGCTCCCTCTGAAAACCAGCATCTTGCGTGGCTTCCCCTCCGAATCGAGCCTCATATTCTCCTCCACCCTCCTCCTGTACTCATCCTGCCGCCAGAACAGGGTCAAGAACGAGAAGCCTAAGCAGCCTAATCAGAAAAGACGGAGAGATCGGGACCTTAGGGGTCAGGATCACCGGGCTGTCGATGGCGGCAGGCGCCCTCCGTCGCCTTTCCGTCAGCGAGGACCGAGCGAAGTCCAGATTCATCAAACTCCTCGTCGGTATGAACCGATCCCCCTTCAAACCAAGACCCAACCTTTCAGAACGAAGGTTTAAAGGGATAGCAGAGAGAGAAAGGAGATGAGCAGAAGGGGATTCGGGAATTACCGGATAGGCGAGCTCGTTGGAGGCGGGGGAGTACCACTCTCGATCCCGAAGCCTCATCAGAGGCGACGCCATCTCGCAGGACCAAGAAGGGAGATATCTTGGAAGGGGAAGGGGAAGGGAACAGAGATTAGGGTCTCTCGGGGGAGAGCAGAGGAGGGGAAGGGAAGGAGTTGATTCGAACGGTCGTAATGGAGCGCGGGGGTTCCTCTTGTTATATGGAAGAGGCCGCTTCGTT